>VZUI01040516.1:0-206065 GCA_013401135.1 Cettia cetti
CGCGCCGCGCGAGGGCGGCCGCGGAGCCGCCGCTGCCGCCGGGTGAGTATCGGCGCTGGGTGCCCGCGGGGCCCCGCACGCTGCCGAGCGCCCCGACCGGGCTCTCCGCGGGGCGGGCAGGGGGCCCCGGCCGGAGGACGGTCACGGAGGAGCCGCGCTTGGGTTCTGCCGTGCCCGCGGGGGAGCGGCGGAGCGGAGCCGCTGCCGGGCGCGGAGGGGCTCCGGGAATTCGCGTACGGCTGCGGAACGGCGGGCGACGCGCTGCACCTGCCAGGAGGTGGTCGGTCACTCGCCGCGGCTTTGCCCCTACGCCTAGAGCAGGAATTAGAGGGCTTTTCTCTTACAATAGAAAGAAAAAAATAGACATTGTCATCTAAATTTGCTCTAACGGCTGGTTATCATACCGTAGCATCTCGAGACAGTCGGTAAGTTAATTAGTGCTTAATGATACCTTTAGGATGTTGTGCTTAAATCACTTCGACGCGTGTCCGCTACCGCGTAAATCAGATTGTTTCACGATGAAGGAAAAACCTAAAAATCACTGTAGTTCTGTTATCCTGGCTCCATCAAACGCGCATTTATAGCGGTCATGAAGAACCGATTAGTGCAAAACTTCCTGCAAGACGGAAATGGATGCGCGGATAGCAGGAGCCTGCCGGAGATGCAAGATGCGGTTAAGCATCATTTTCAGCAATCACTAGTAAATTGCATTTTGATAGTAGCAGGCAGACAGAAGTATTATAGAAATTGTACCATTTAAGACTATCATAGATAAAAAGCATTCTGTTGTCAATTATTACAATTCGTTTTGGTTTATTTGCTCCCAGTGCAATGTCTAAATGAGCCGATAGAAATAAAGTTTGGAGAACGCACAGCCTTAAAAGAAAGATGGTGAAACAATGTATAACTACCTAAACACACAAGGGGAGCTACTTGGGGGAGGGAAGGACATTGACACCAGAGTGGGTGATAATTACTGTGAGGAGAAATTTCCTTCTATTTACTAGAAGGAAACAAAAAGCTTTAACCCAATCCCTTAGTGACACTGGATTGAATAGTTTCATATCAATAAATATTTACTGACCAAAGCTTAATAATGCTTTTGCACTTTGATCTGAATTGCCTGATCTAGGAGTAGTCCTTCCCAATTTTTCCCTTGGCATTTTAGGGTGAAGTGAAAAGGATTTAGCTATTTTTTTTTTCATTTAAGTCATGGTAATTTTTAATGCATATTTTGCACTATTAATAACAAAGATATTATAATAACAAGTATTTTGTAGGAAGCCACAATCTGAGAGAGGGATGAAGACTTTAAGGCAAGAGAGACTTTTAGGTTATCTGATATGACATCTTTTATTTCACTCTATAAAAATTGACTAGAATGTAATCTTAACCCCAAGATAAACAGATATTCCAACAATTCAGTTTTAAAGGTATCAAGAAATGGACAAGCTGCTGCTTTCCTTGCCTATAGTCTTGTTCTCATTGTTACAAATTTACCTCCTCATAAGCCTACAGCCATTTTCCAACTCCATGACTGTTGCTAAGCTTTTCATCACTCTGTTTAGAAACTGAGGAAACCAATCCTACTCCATTCCAGAGCTCTGCCATCTGGTCATCTCTTCACCTCTGCTATAGGCCTATTAACCCAGATAAAATTGCCTATTTCTGTAGCAAGGCCAAGGCATGTCAGCAAGGTACCTCTTTCATCTCCCTGAAGAGTGATCCTCTTCCCAGAGCTTAAGCAGGTGTAGACTTATCTACACCAAGAACTACTGTTCTCTCTTTCCTCTCTTATAGCTCCTGAGGCTCACTGTTGACAGCTAATTGTTACTTGTTAATCAAGGTAACACTTTCTTTGCTAAAGCTTTAATTGTAAGCTTTCTGTCTGTGAGTAAGGATCACAGGACTCCAGGAAGGGTGACCAGAACAGCAAGTAGTTTGTTCAGGTCATTCCTGTCTTCACCAGAAAACCTTGTTAAAAAAAAAGCACATCTGGGAAACTATGGGACAGATAACTTGTCATCATACACCTTCAGCTCGTTATGCCCACCATACAATATTTAGTCAACTTCTAATTGAGATATAGTTATAGCACCGTTGAGAAATACAAACTTTGGATGTTAGCATTTAGGAGTTAGCTTACTGACCTCACCAAAGAAAGTTTTCACTGTCAAACTGTTATAAAACAAAGGTATTTCTCATTTCCCTTACAGAATCCCTTCCGGCATTAACTTGTTTCTGTGGCTGTTCTTGTCTTAGTCATCTACACACATCTTCCTAAATGAAGGCCACAGTTCAGCCCACTTGCTGACTATCACTCATCATCATCACTCCCAGAGTTCAACAAAAGCTCAGGGTGCACATCAGTTCCTGCTCAGTACCTTCCCTTCCTTTGGCTTCCATAGCTGAAGGCAAAACCATAAGCCCTGGGTTGGGATGCCAGCAGTCACTGCAGAGCAGGAAAGTAGCCTTCAGGCTTCCACTGATAATTTAGCATTTCCAGCAGCAGCTTCTTGCAGTGAACACTTAGCCTGGGGGTCAGATGAACAGCTGCAGAGAACTGCACAGAACTGGTAGCTGCTACTTTTCCTTCAAGTAGCTAAAAGACATTTTGGATCCATGCTGCAGTTGGGGAGCTGGAAATGTGATCTATAAGAATTTATTGTTTGGGTTTTTTGTTTGTGGTGGCTGGTTTTGGTTTGGTGGGGTTTTTTATGGTGGAGGAAAAACACAAAAACACCCCCACATTCAAATCTTAAATACACCAGCTTGCGCTTTGCCTCATCAGGTGCGAGACAGGAAGAAAAATGCTTGAACTTTTTACATATAAGGCAGAACTTCTGGCCCCTGTGTTAGTGACTATCTGGGATGCTGCTGCACAGCTGATTAAGGACATACAACCACCCCCTTCAGTAAAACTGAAGTTTCTCTGCCCAAGCTTATGAAACCAAACCTAGAAACTTACGCAGTTTTTGGCCAATCATGTATCTGAAAGAAATATTGGCTGCCAAATAAAAGTCTTTCAACATGTCTTTTGGACTGGCACCTGCTTTCAACACACCTTTGTGTAAATACTGGAAAGAAATGGAGGAATTAAAATGTTCTTTAATTCAGAATTGGAAACAGTAGTGGAGCTTAGAAGCAACATTAGACTGAATAGTAATTCAGAAAAATTTAAATGCCTGTCCATTCCACAGAGATGAGAAGTAGCAGGTTTTAAAAAGTAAAAAGTCCAAAGAAAGTCTGGCTATTTCTGAGGACTTGCTCTGCATATAATAAAAAAAAATTATTGTATCACCAACACAAAATTATCTTTGCTACATCTCAGGAATACCTGGTGTGGCACACAGTGCACAAAGAATGGCAAGGAAGAGCTTTTCTGATTTTATAAGAACCTGATGGAAACCAAGCACTGTTTACATTTGATGAACATGCTAGGGCTGACCACAGATGTAAAGAGGTAAGTTAAGATATTTAAAGCTTAGAAGAGATCCAAAATCTGTGGCTGTATCAGAGCTTCCTTACAGGCAGCAGGCATGTGGCATGTGCTCAGTGCCACTGGAACTTACACCATAACACCGTCACAGACAGAGCTGACAGCTGCTCTTGTGCTCCTGCAAAGCAGCCTGGATCTTGTATAACAGAGAAAACAGATTTGGTGGCTTTGAACTAAGATGCTTTTAGGAATGAGTGAAATAAAACTTTGATCCTTTAAGGAGACAAGATTGCAGGCAAAGGCTCCACAACAGCCATGGGACTAAGCTACAGATAACAATTAATTTGAGTAAATCATTAAAGAATAGAGAATGCCAACAAAAATAAACTAAACAGAAAAGCAACACATAAACAGAAATAAATAGTAAACATTTATTCTGAAAAATTACCAGTGATGAGTGAAATTATGTAGAGTGAAGAGGAGCAAGGGGTAATGTTTGGTGGGACTGACCATATAGACCATATTTTGCAGGTCTGTTCTCCATATTTTTCCACCTCTATGAGAAAATGAGAACCAAATGTATTACAAATCTTATTTAAATGAAAGAGAGCAAATAAATCCCCCAAACAAGAGAGTAATTTCAGAACTCCCTTTATCAGGAAACCACATACATTAGAACAGCAGTTGGTGTCACATAGAAGGATGAAATTTATTTTTCTGCACTCATGCAGGAACCAGTACTGCAGCCTAACCAGAGGAATCAGTTTAATACTTGCTGGGTATGCTTTTTATTTGCAAATTAGCAGATGAATGTACCAGGTGAGTGGAGCTGCCAGAAAAATGGTCTGATAAGTTTCAATATTCACTAACTTCATCCAGTGTTAGTTTGAGTCTCAGTGGTGAGAATTCCTGAAATGACATGCCATGCCGTGTTTTCATAGTCAATTACTTTAAGCAGTTCACTAACCTGGCTAACCTGTGTTGTTAAACATAGACAAAATTCTCAGAGATGCTTTCCTTCAGGGAGGTCAGGGGAGAAAAATAATCAGCTAAAACCAGAAGGAACCTAAATCGTCAAAGGTCATAAGTCTGTGCATGAGGAATCTGATCCCTTGAGGAGTGGGACTGTGGGTGAAGGGAGAAAGGACACTTGTAGAATGTAGTAAAGAAGTTAACTATAGAATTTCTATGCTTCATTTCACTAACCCGCTTGCTCACTACAGTGACAAAACCATACTGCTTATGTCCAGGCTTGGCATCTCCATTTCTTCCTTATTTAACCAATCCCATCTGTTTTGAATTCTTTAATCCTGCCTACCCTAGCCTCCTACATGAATTTCTCACTGTTTTCCTCAAAATATCCATTAATCTTCTCTCAGCTCTGGCTCTAATCCCGTGCATCCCTTCCCTTTGTGACTGCAATAGTTGCAGTAGTGCCAGTCACGCTGTTCACAGTCTGCCTATGCGTACCAACCCTTCTCCTCCTTCATTCAGTCCTCTCCTTCTCCAGACAGACTTGAAAAATACTAACAACTATCAGTAAAAATTTGGAATATCCATATTCTGTTTCTATGCTGCTTATTTCGTGTATGATTTAGGTTATGACCTCCTCCCGGTGATCTTTGTAGGCACACTCACTAATTCATCAGGGTTTTGTCATCTCCTCCCTCACTTTACTCTTTCTTCTGTGGTTGGTTCAGCTACTACCTGAGAAGGCAGGGGGGAGAGGGAAACATAGACTCATGGGAACCTTTATCTGCACTGTGGGTAATGAGCCCTGGTAACTCCTCATGCAGCTATCCTTCCCTAAACTTGAGTGTAAGAACACCCTCTAAAGAACAGCATTTTAAGCCATGATTGGCACCTGAGCAGCCAGAAGTTGCGTATGCAGACAGCAGTGACGTGCTAGAGGTGCTGATGAGCAGGAGCAAACTGAGAGGGAGGCTGAGAGAGCTCCCTCTTCTGAGGATACCAGCCTGGGATGGCAGCATCCCATCAGTGGTCCCTTCAGGCTCACTGCTCTGTATTACACTCACTGCAGCTGCTCTCAGACACAGTATTGACTTATTTCAGTGGAAAAGCAGCTTCAACATGAAGGACCCAGGAATGCAAGCACTAATAGCCATGTAGTTTTGAGCATTTACTCAGAAGTGCAGCAGGCAGCTTTAATTTTTTCTCAGAAGAAGGAAGATTAATTAAACTTAAACATCAAAACAATAGCTTTAATTACCAACTCACTGGATAAAATGAAGCAGCAGCTCCTCTTCTCCTGGTGTGTTGTACAGGCTCTTGGCTGCGCTCTCTGGGGAGAAGCAGGAAGGGAAAACCTGCCTGGCACTCACGGGGATGAGGCACTTTGAAAAACTTCACATCTCTCAGGAGCTAAGAGTCAAAAATTTGTGGGGGTTGTTTCCCAATTTTTAAACAATCTCTTTGCTTATCAGTGGATTTGATAGTGCTTCAGACTGCATGTGCAGTACAGCTTCCCTTCCTCCTGCTTCACTGAAACAGAGAGAGAAAAAAAAAGATACTGCACATTTCTGTTTTTGTTTTAACCACAACTACAAAGTTAGCATGTGCAGATTAATACTACGATATCTGGGATTTATTTGCTGCCCAAGATGAATTTTAAAACTTTTTTTTTCAGTTTTGTCGACCTTTGGGTTGTTGTCATTAATCTCTTTAGTTTCCCTCAGTAATTTTCTTCACTTCAAGACTCGCTTGCTTATTACTAAATATCTGGCTACTGCAAGTGCCCACGACACAGAATACGTAGGTGGTTTTTATCAAAGTTATGTTTCCTCTTGGTTGTGGCATCACAATTTCTTTTATATCTAATTATTCGTGAGTGCTGTGTGAGAAAGTTTTGTTTATAAGTCTTGATTAATTTAATTTATAACTGAAAGAAAAGGTCTTTTCTAAAAACTGCTAGCACAGAACTTAATGCTGGAGTACATACTTCATGGCTAATGAAATTCAGAACCGGTCAACAAGTCCAGTATAACTCTAAGCAGTCACTTTTAAGACTGGAACATACCTTTAATGCATTCTCCTGAGATGGCTCCATGCACTTGCAATAACTATCTTCAGAGTATTATGGGAACTTTTTGTTTTCTGGAAAAGTCTTAATCTATTACATGAATTGCTGGGAAACTGAAATTCATTGAATGAATACATTGTTGTGTTGTAGTTAAAATGTTTTAAACAGAAAGATTCATAAAGTTCCATAGGACTTGTATTTTCTTTCAGCAGCGAGAAACAGGTGTGGTCCTCATGTAGTCCTCGTGAGATCGCATAGTTATCAGAATTTCATATACAGGCATTCCATCAGCAGTGGAACTGTTCATTAAATGCAGTGGCTCTTCAGAATATTAAAGGGAGAAATGGTGTCTCTTAGTTTTCAGAACTGTGTTTAAATTAGGTCCCAATCCATTTCCCCTAAGATGCATTTATAACTATCTGTGCTAGTTCATTTTGAAAAGGGAAGAGATCAAATCAGCAGGGTAATGTTTCAACAACATACTTATAGATTGTTCCTCTTCTGTGTTGTCAGGGCAATGCCCTCCTTCTCAGTGAAAAACGTGTATTACCATTGTAGACATCTAATAAAAATGAACAGGTCATTTATTTTTAAAAGGAAAAGATTTGCATGCTGTGGTGTTCAAATGAAAACCCATTATCCTCACATAAATTCTGGAATAAGGCCTTCCCCCCTTCCCCTTAACTGAAATAAAAAAGTTGCTTCTTGAATATTTAAAAATATGGAAGTAATAGCACAGCTCTTAAGGAGCTTAGTTACATGATCACACTGTATCTGCCAAGACCTTCAATCCTAAAAATAATACATGCCATAAATTCAATGAAATCCAATGGTCACATTGTCCACGTTCCCAAAGTCAGAATATATGACCTGTATCAGTGTTTTCATGATGTAATTTAAATGTTAGTACAGCTACCAAACACAAAGTTTTGGTACTTTTACAAATATACCCATGCTTCTCGGATTTTGGAAATCCCTGCATTACGGAACAGTCCATATGACTATAAGAGAGAGGTGTCTTTTGGTACTAGCAACAGTTGCAGATTTTTATTTCATACAAGAAAAAATAATTCATAGGTAAGTACATATTTGTTGAGTGCAACAGGTGATTTTCTGATCCAGAAGGCAAAGCTTTTAAGGCATCATATATAAGAGAAGTAATTAACTACTGAAAAAAATAGTGACAGACCATGAACAAGTAATATAAATACCAATACTAGTCAAAGTCCAATAATGAAACAAACAAAGAGGCTGTAGGGCTGGGTTTACTTTGCATGGATTGCTTTTGCATACACAGAACCAGACCTCTACGTTACCTGTGTCTTTCTGTAGCTGCAATTGTTACAGTGACCCTGCTAACAAAAAATAGGAATTTGGCAAAACCTGCATTTAAGTGCATACTCCTTTTTTTGTTCCTCTGAATTTAAAGAGTTAAGTGTTGATCAGAATAAAATTTAAACACACTCAAAGGCATGAAACAAGTGGCAACCTCTACTCTTAATGAAGTTAATAGGAAGAGCTGGTTTATATTTTTTTGCATTAGGTATAAGTGTAGGAAACCTCGTTTGGCAAGTACTCAGAGAATCACACTGCAGGAAGTGATAAAGTTGTGTGAGAGCTTGACCTGAGGTCAGTCCATGGTGAAAATGGTCCTGCTGGACCTTGTGCATCCCAGTGGGAACAAGGTAACCATGTCAAGCCCAAATATCACTACAGTTTCATAATTAAGCGGAAGTTCATTGCAAAGCAGTGGCAGTTTATCTACGTCATGACATCAAGGAATTAATTAAATTAATAACATATTGACCTGATTCACTGTTAGTCTCCCAAAGATCATGCCCCATATTTATCATATAGAGTGTGAAAGGCTGTAGATTTTAGAGGGTAGAAAGAAGCATTCATCTTGCCAAAAAAGCTCAATCATAGTTTCTTGGACTGAAATCTCATGCTTTTTTTAAGCAGGTATAAGTGAAGAAAAAGTTGTGAATGTTGCCTTCACCTACCACTCAATCCTGTTAATCACATTGCAGTCCATGGAAAAAAAAAAGAGTTTCACAAATTGAAGCAAGTTAAATCAAATATAATGTTTGAATATCTTGGCAGAATGGCACAAAAGCAGGTTTTATCGTATTAAAAGCCAAGTTGATTAGAAGCAGCTCATTTTGTTCACATCTCTGCCAATGTTATCATGCTTTTTTTAAAAAATACATACTTTTAAGCAAATTAGTTTTTGAGATTTTTTTCTGTCTAATCACAGATTGTACTTATTGAGATTCACTCAGCATCAAAATTGATAAGATTTGTGTTTCTTTGGGATATTGGTAGAAAATCATAACTGTTCAAGAATATTTCAGGTATGTAAAACATGTTAAAATAAGATTTGTTGTGAATAAGCCATGACAAAATGTGTTCTTTGGCATTAAAATAAGCAGAGTGTACCCTGGCATTTTAACTAGATCATTTAAGAATGCAACTGCAGGTGGTCATAGAGACAATACTGGATTAAAGAGAATAGGAAAGTTCAGTGAATATTTCAGATGAGAACATTATTTTTAGACTATTGTTTTACTTTTCCAGTATTGTTAGTCAAGGTAAAAACATATTGCTTTCTGAACTCTGTTATAATCCTAGACAATATTTTGGAAGCTTTAGCAGGAATCTAAACAAACTTGGCTTTCTTGCAAATTGAAAGGGCTGAGAAACAGAATGGAGTTGAAGAAATATATAGATTCACTAGAAAGAATACATTTGCTGGATAGGTGCTTTTGAAAGTACTTTAGATACTGTTAAGTTAAAATATTTTCCATAATCAAATTGAGTTTAGTAGGGACCAATATCAAAACTATATAGTGTAATTTTGACCAGTTATTTTTTTAACGTATAGATATGTTGGTATAGGTGCCTGACCAAAGGAACTAATTACAGTAGGCTACAAATTGCCTTCATTTTACAGCTGTAGAAATGATTTTACAATTGGGCAGTGTTATTACTGAGAACAGAGGAAGAAGAGCAGACTCTCCTTAGAAGAGCATCAACCAAATCTCCCAGCCTTGCTCATAGCTGCAAAATCTTGCTTCTCTTGTGGTTGAGTAGAAGGGAAGAATTCAAGCACTTGGGTTCAAAACCCCTGCTTAAATCTGTTCTGCCAAACATGAGATCAGAATGTCTTTGCTGGCTCCTAAAATACCTGCAAGCCACCACTGTGTTGAGGATGAGGCTAATCTGGCTGTTTCACTTGAGGCACTCCCTCCTTCATGGCTGAGAACATCCACACAGACTGACCTGGTTATTTATTTGCTGGTAGGAGGGATGGTTCTGCAGTGTCACTGTCCCTGTGTTATAAAAGGCATGGCATAACACTGGTTCAGCTAGTGCATGCCTCACAGAATCCTGATAATAGGAATTCCTGATCACCTCACCATATTTTTCTCCCTCTGCTCTGATTGACTTAGATCACAGAAATGCTTCTCTCTCCCGTCTCCCCCCGCCAAAAAAGGGGAAAAAAAGGGAAAAAAAAGTTGTCATACTTTACTGGTCAGTTCTGTGGTTTACTGGTGGCTGGAGAATCTTCAGGCATTTGGAATAAATATTTTGTTATAATTTCCTATAGTATTCAGAGATATAAACTTCTGTGATATGGAAATGTGTATCTTCACTACACTGAAGTCAATTCTCATGATTTGTTATAAAGAACACTGTACATCATGATACTGTAACCACTTGGCTTGTCATGCACATACTTTTCTTTTTCCAAGACCTAAAATGTTCCATAATTCAAATTCTGTGTTGAAAAATCTGGTTTTCCAGTATCAGTAATCTGTTTTCACTAATAGTTTTGCCCTTTGTGTTTTTGAAAGTAGCTGAAAGTGATGCTGCAACAGTGGGAAATTCCCAAGCTCCTACCTTAAATATCTGTATTTAGGTACAGACAGGACCCCTTTCTTAATCTCATAATTCCAAAGGCAGATTTATTATTTCTGTGGAGAAGGGGTACAAAGATTTTCAGAAAGTCTGCTGAACATTAGGAAAATGCCACTCAAAAGATGAAAGTGATTTTCACCTTCTGATCACGCACATAATCCTGACTACCTACCACATTTCAATTACGCTTGTACAGTCTATTTGATTTGTAATCAATCTAAAAAGGAAAACACATGAACAGCTAGCAAGTTTTGATTAGCTACACACATTTTCTATTCAAATAAAATCATGACATATGCATTCACTTCTGAGTTATGAACATCTTCGTCACATTACTCTTCAGAAATATTCATCTGTCTTGAATATAATCACTGAAGAACTTTTATAAATTAAATTTGAGATCTTTAGAGGATGGCTTTTAAAAAAAGTTGTCAGATAGTGAAATACTTGTTTGCATTTGCTGTGCTTTGAGGCTTTTTTTGTCAGTATTTGACTGTTGTTGCTCTGATGCTCCAAATGAAAATCACATTTGTTAATGAAAAAAGCTGGTTGAGAAGCTTGACTGTGGTGTTTGGCTTTATAATATAAATCGGATGCCAAAAATACTTAATGAATGAGTTAAGGCAAGATTTATATCCTCCATATAAAAACACTCGTGTCTTCCTGTGTCGTGTTGCATTGGCTGTCCTGAAATGCCCAGCTGACAGTTCATGCACAGGAAAAGGATGAGAAGAGCAGGCCGTGAACACAAGTTGTTTATTAGATACAAGAATCATACAAAACAGGCTGTGAAAAACTACCCAGAGGTTTGTGGCATGAAAGCCTAATTTTCAAAGTCTTTGCTTTCATCCTGAAAAGTGCTGAGAATTTCTATTTCTAGTTGAAATCTGTGGGAGCTGCTTGCACATTTGTTATGTATTTAAATTGGACCAAATTTTACCAGTTTCCAGCTGTGTCACAATGTTTTTTCCATTCTTTTTAAAGGAGGATCAGATAACATCATACATATGGACTATTACATTGTGGTGTACTAACAATATATCCTATATCAAGAATAGACATTGCCAACAAAAATGCAGAAATAATATTAATTTCTTAATAAATATAGTCATGAACATTTGGAAAAATAAATATTTCCTCTTTTGTCGTCCTTTCCACAACACAAGGACCAGTGGTATTTTACATAAGCTAAGTGAATGAGAATTTTTTTGTGGGACATCTTTTTAAGAATATTTCAGATTTTATATTGTTTTTTGATACCTTAGTAGGCTTAAATAGTAGCAGTTCTATTGCTTTGCTGTAGAGGAAATGAAACTGCCTTATTCTGATATTTCTGTGATACTTGTGCCTGTATCTCTCTAAAATCATCTTCCCAGTCACACTGCTCGCTTAAGTTATGTGTATGCAGACTAATTGCTTGAAGAATCCTTCCTTTAACAAGATTTCTTATCTTTCCTGCAGTCAAACCCTCAGCAGAGCCTTAGTTTCCCACTGGCTGGCACTCCACACCTGAGTAAAGACTCCTTGCTTTTGGGGCAGAAAAGCAGTCTGAGTTGTCTTTCAGTCCTTCTCCATAAGGTAAAGTCTTTTAGCCTTCCCTGCATTTAAGGGTCTGTTCCTTAATCTTTTCCAAGTCAGTCATTTCTTCTTCATCAGACCTTGCTGGTCCCTAGCTGTTGATCCAAGTCATCTTTTTGTACCTTCTAAAACATCCTCCACTTCAGGAACTCAGTAGAAGTTCCTGTTACCTGTGAATTGTTGTGGGCATTTCCCACTAGAAGAGATCTCACAGTTCCTCCTGTTCTTTTCTGTAGTTTCCTCTGACTAAGGTCCACTCCTGTTCTTTCTGGAAGGTTTCCTTAGTAAGTAGCCATTCTACCAGCATAACAGAGGTCCATCTAGAATTATCCTAAAACCGTGTCAAGTCTAGGGATGGGTGGGGAAAAGGCAGGATGCCTATCAGCTGTGTGCCAAAGCTAGTTTATATTGGGTTGACTGTCTGTCAGTAAATTACTGAAATACAGTTAACCATCAAAACCCACCAACCCAATCATCTGTCGTTCAGCCTGTGAGTGCCAAGTCTTTGATTTGATTGTCAGTTCTCTGAACCGAATATATCCTGCCATAGCTATTGAATGTGGAGGAGTTTGTCAGACTTGTGCATAAAGCCTTGTTATTTTACCCTTAGTAATTCAATCAGTAAACTCAGGAAGGAAGGAATATTTCTAAGTAGATCATAAAAAATGTAGTTAGTTTTGTTTACATTTATTTTTCAGTAAAACTTGTCTGTTCTTTTATAGTATTTTAAAAACATTACTTGAAATAAGGCTACTGCTTACAGAGACTTAGATTTATTTACTGGTTTAATTTGGAGCAGAATAAAGGTCATTCAGGACTCTTGGAGCATTGTGAAGTGTACCCCAGCATGGATTGTCTTTTCTCTGTGCCTGTTTTTTGTCAGCATGTAGCTAGAGACCTGGTCTTTTGGCAGCTTTATCACTGATAAAAATGAAATGTAAATCAAGAGCACCCAATAGACACTATGAAATGAGTGATCTGAATATGAAGCATTTAAACTTCTAGTCTTTTTAGGGTGCTGACCTGCAAGACCCAATCCTATACCTGTTAGAGTGCACAGACAATGAAGGGAAGTATTCAGTATTTTTGTTTCCAGTGAAGCCAGTAGCAGCCATGGGAGACTGAAACAAGTCTAGGAATACCTTACAAGAGGTGATCTTGATATTGCCAGTGATTATATTCTGTACTTGGTTTCCAAATCCATAACAAAATCAGAAAGACATTTGTTTGAGGTATTTATAGAGCATCTGTTTGACTAACCATCTGTGCTCTGACTGAAGTATACACATTGTTCAGACTGAATAAAAACCATTTATATGGATTAAAATAGTAACTTTGGCACTGTTGCATCGAAAGATTTTGCTCCTAGTGACTTTGCTGACCTATTTACTTGCAAAGGTAAATTTTAAAACTGTAAAACTTGAAAGGTGGCATGAGGAAAGAGTATGACTAGTCTGTCCACTTCAAAAAGGCTTTGAAGTTAAGAGATGCTGCTTGAACACCGCAGGCCTTTCAAAATTGCTTCTTGCTTAGGGTCTGGATTAAGCTGTCTGCCTTCCTCAGTTGCTTAGTAGCTTTCGAGTTCATTTGGGAAGGTAGAAGTAAGAACATGCTAAGGTATTTTGCTCTGCTTTCACTTCTCTCATATTTCTATTTCAAAATGAGATTCATCCCTTTTTTGTTGTTCATGATGTTCCCTACAAATATTAACAGAACACCAGAAATGTAGCTCACTGTAGCTTGGCATTAATTGCACTGAGAAACCTCCCTGTGTTCATTCAGTTTGCTTCCTTCAAGATTATTTTTTTCATGAATCAGTATGTTTTCTATATTCAAAATGCCAAGATTAGGAGTCATAATGAAAAGAGGAAAGGCAGCAGGCTGTAATATGATTGATTAAAAAAAATATATGTAATGGTCACTTATTATTTATTGAGATTGCTCCTTAGGAATGATTATTGAACAGCAAGTTTTGGGGAGCTGGTTATGCTTGTTCAAGATGGTAGGAAATTGAAGTTTTTGATATTGTTTCAGAAGATTAATTTTCTTTAGTGGTAACCTGGGGAATTCTTTAAATTGCCTCATCTTAGTTGATGTAGCACCATCTGCCACATCTGCAAAGGAGATAATTATTTTTAGGAGCAGCTGTGGATTTTTTGATTAAGTCTTGAGTCATCGAGGTCAGTATTTTTGAATTATTCAACACAGGAAAGATGAAGAAATTCATTTGCATTTTGGACAGTAATACATGATGTATTATTACAGTTAATGATATAAACCTCGTAGCTATTTACTACAGTCCTCTAATTTCCAGGAAATTTGTTTGTATTCTTTGTGAGTGCATATAGCTTGTAGGAAAAAAATTATCAGTTACAATTCATGAATCAGTAAGACAGCACCTGGTGACCAATGAGTGTGGAGACTTCTCTGTTAATGTAAATACCAAAGTGAAAATGGTACACTTACCACCAAGCCTTAGGTCCAGGTTCCCAGCTTCAGTTTCAAAAGCTGAATTATAGATTAGAATCTTCAACACCAAAGAAAACTCTCAAAATGAGCCATCCTTTGACAGAGATTGCTTGCTATGTCTGTGGCTTTTTGTGATACCTCCAAGTCAGATGAGCACATCTAAAACAGATCAGCATTCTCCATCACATGCTAAAAAAGGGAGCCAAGAAAACTTGAGAACTGAGACCTAAAAACTCCATCAGCTTTCTTTATCTTGTGGTGAAAAGGCTCTGTGCCAGATGTCTTTAAAGTCCAGCACTTTGTGTAAGCTCTTAATGTGAAGTAACAAGCATAGTATGTGAATGCAGAGCTATCACTTGATGACGAGCTGGCTACATCTCTGCAAGAGTTTCTTTCAGCTTCCTGCTATTAAGGAACTAATGAGAGTAGAAGCTTCTCAAAGCCAGAATAGGTTTTCCCTGGAGAGTTAATAAAAAATGGGGGTTTATTACTGCCTTTGCTTCAGAGCAAGGGTGGCACAGCTGTATGGCCTGAGGAGGGTCTCTTGAGAAAACACCTGTTGAAAATGATAGCTTAGAAAGGGTACCCATGGGATAAAGGGAAGAAGAAACTTTGCCCTAACTGAGAGTTGAGATAATTGAAAAAGAGATGTTGAAAAGCCAAATCCATGTTCCGTGTTGGAAGAAAGACCTGTGCCCCTAAAGGTATCTATGCAGGACCTCATACACTGCAGCCAGCTCCCTGAGTTATGGAAGACTCACATTTGTGGCGCTGAATTCCCAGCCTGCAGAAGCACAGTTTCCCATCAGATGGCATGCATTGCTGCAAATCTCCTTTGTGTCATCCCTAGAGGGGCTCAGGTACCTGACTGACCAGCAAGAGTGGCTAGGAGTTTTCCTGTGCTTCTTCTAGAAATTGTATAGCTATAAACTCAATAAGAAAAAAAGGCTGTGGAGTCTAAAACTGATTGTAGCTCTACTATTTTGACACTTCTTTGTTAACGTTTTTCTGCATTTCAGTGACTGAATCCTGACTGGTTGAAGCTGTTTGCAAGTGGTGGGTGCCCAGAGTTCCTGTCCCTGGCACAGTTCAGGAGTTGAACTGCAGTGCAGCATGAGAACAGGGGTTCTGCTTGCAGTTACAGAACAGGAGACGTGAACCTAAGACAAAAATGAAGCTCTGAAAGAGTTAAAGATACTTATAAATGCATTGTCCCTTTCCTGTGAAACACAGCTGCTGATTTTTCCTGTGTTCCAAGTAATCAGCTGGATGTGAAATACAACTCTGAAGACTAGTATAGGTGACAAGAGGATTTAGGTTTACCAAGTTTTGGGAAGACCAAAGACAGTTGGGTTTCCTGTCTGAACATTAGTCTGAGTAGAAGGCTGGTCTCATTTAAAATATTTAATGGCATTCTACATTTATTTCAGTCATCATGTGCATTTAACAAGGTTTTCTATATTTATAAATGAAAAGTAGACTTACTTTGAAAAGAACACAGATTTTAAGGGATTAAGAAGTTTTACAAATCACTTCACTTTCCTCATGACTTGGAGGAGACTTTTACTTCTGTATGGGACATGTCATGTGCTACCTCTTGCTGAAGTTATTGTCCAGAGATAGCACAGATTTGTTGATACTCCAGAATATGACTCTTCAACTACATTTTCCAGCTATGCTTTAATGTGATACTCGATTTGCACTGTTTAATTAAGTTGCAAAGAAGGCCTTCAGGTAGTTGTCAAATTGTTATCTCTGTTGCTGTTAGACTCAGCAATACTTCATGCACTGAGGTGCACACAGTGGAACTGAGAGCGAATAGTCATTAGCAGCCCATCAGCTCCCTGTGGCAGAGCCCCTCAGTCTTCCTCTCAGTGAAGAGCAGGAGAAAATGGTACAACAGGCATTGTACCTCAACTTGCAGGTCAGCCTTGATCTGTAATTCTCTATTAGGCTGCAGAGGTGATGCATCTTATAAAAAGAGGCAGTGCACAACTTCTGCTGGGAGTGGTGAGTTTTACCTTGTCTGAAGGCTGCATCTCAATGTGGACTTATCAAGGAGGATTTAACTACTTGACCCTCTGAACATGAGGTTCCTATATTGAATGAAAATAGAAAGCCAGAATTCCTGTACTTAATTTCCCTCATTCTGTTAAAGAACTCACTATAAGGCCTAAAAAATGCTATTTTGCTCTGTCAAATGCCAGAGAAATTACTGCCCAGAAATATTACTGTATATCATCTGAGCAATGAAGCAGTTTTGTAAACAGGCAAAAGTCTTCTAAGTACAAATGATGCTGGTATCTTCTGGAGTATTAAGTGGTAACATACTTTGCAAGTGAAGTCAATTAACCCTGTGTGCATCTCTCTTGTGCATCTATATTCAGTCCTCTCACATCATTCATGAAACTTTCCCACAGCTAGCAATTAACAAGGACTAAATTAGTTTTGTATTTTTCATTCACTCTTCTAATTCCAGCACATCTAGATACTTTTTTAAATTACTATGGAATAGGACCACACACATCAGCAGAACTCTCATTGACAAAGTTCCTTACTAGTGGGAATGCATAGCTAGTCCTAAGCAGTATCAGGTGAAAGGTACATGCATGAATCTTTGAGGGAAAGACATGCTTGGCTCTAGATTACAGAAAAAAAAAAAGTGAAAGTGGCCTCCTCTTAACATACTGGTTTACACCCCAGTAAAGGTGACAGAGGAAAGTGCACTTTTTAGGTTTGGGCATAGCAGGAAGTTGAGCAGTGTCTGTTATCCCATTGGAACCAATGGGAGATTATTACTCAAATCATGGTAACCTGGTCACTCTTTATGGTCCATCACAGCATGTTCCACATATTCTCGTAGGTGGCTTGCAAAAATTAAAAGCACTCCAAAGACAGTCTGGGAAGCAGAACATGATCATGTAGGATACTTTTCCCCTAGTATGTTCCTGGATAAATAGTCCTTTAACACGTGTGGCCTTTAACTGTGACCATGTCATGACCGGAAGGAGAAGCTTCATTAATCTTAACCAATGTGATTATTATACAATGGAAGATCTTTGAAGACTGGCCTGAACTATGCCAAAAGAAAAGTATGAGACTCCTGCTGTGTGTGCAAATAATTTGGCTGGTGGAACTTGTTTTTATGGTTTTGTACTTCACGTCTACACATCTAGTGCACATCTAGTCCCAAAGTCAACATATTTGTTGTGTATCACTGAAACACAAAACAGAGTATGTGCACGATTTACCTTTGCTCCAAAAGCACAGTGTATCGAGCTGTTCCATCTGGATTACAGAACGCTGCCTCTCCTGTTGTGTTTTTTTACTTCGTAATCATTACCCCTTTACTTCTATCCTGACAGGTAAAAATGCAGCAAATATTTCTGTTGTTTACCAAGCAGAATTAATGCAGCAAGTATTTCATTTGCTGCTCTGAGCTGCCTGCTTAAGAAAACAAGCTAGTACCACTTTTTACAGTGGCATTCAAGACAGGTCTGGTTGCAGGCAGTTATTGCTTTCCTGTAGTTTTCAAAAGACATCACTCTGCTATTTTATATCCATATATTGTAGCTCAGGATAGTCTTTCAAAAAGGGAAAATTAGCAATAAATAGACTAGTAACAGCAGCTAGGAGAGCACTAGACAGCATATTGTATTTGAAGTTACATCTCTTTACTGACCTGTGTTTTGGTATTATTTGAGTTATGTAGCTGAGTCACTGGAAAGGTTTTTGGGGGCTTGTTTCTTTTTTGTTCTTCAGTAACTTTGAATCTCCACTGATGCATGAAGTCCCAGAGCGCCAAGGCAGCAGCACAGACAGTTCTGCAAGCAGTTTGGGAAGCTCTGTCACAGCATGTAAGAAGGTAACTTTTAAGTTTATTTTATATTCAAAGTCATATATATATATATATATATATATATATATATATATATATATATATATATATATACACCTTTGCTTTTCAGCTTTAGTGAGGAATACAAAATTTAAGTGGTACCTAGAAAAGGTTTGATACAGAAAAATAATTCAGTGGTGTTGTTATGGTATCTTGAAAGTTTTGTCTGCCTAGTCTGTACTTGTCTGGTCACAAAATACATCATACATATATGGGAGGTAAACTCCCATTGAACATTTCTAATTTACTTCATTATCTGACATTTCATTATATTAAAGCAGTGCATAGCATGAATACCTTCAGGACTGCTCTTCAATAAATGACAAGTTTCTGGGTCCCAGAGAGAGCTTTGCTTCTCTCAGCTCAATGCAATGGAGAATCCATGAAAAAACTTTGACTGGAATAGTTTCTACAAATGGTATAGGCTGCTGTTATTGTTTCCTAAAACCATTTAGAGCAAATTTAGAGCATCTGGAGGGAAAAGTGACAACCTGTGTGTGTGTATGTGTGTCATTAGGAGGGGTCGAATGTCATTTTATGCATTTTATGCATTCTATGCATTATCAGTACAACTGATAATACAAAGGTGAAGACCTTTTATTCCTCCTTCCTAAGAGCTCATTATGGCAGTAGAGTCTGAGTGAAGGGGGCATTACCAGAGACTATTGAGGAGGACAGGCTGTCTTTCACTTCTCACTTTGCAATAAACCTCAGAGCTCTACTGTTTCCCACAGGCATAATTCTAGAGTGGAAAAGATAGCATTCATTTTAAACTTTCACAGTTCATTCAGTCTTCTCATAATTCTGACTTTTAATAATGCTTTCCTTTTGGGTTTGGAGTTTTTTGTTAGTTTGTTTTATGTAAGAAGAGTGAAGGATAAAACATGTAGATGCTAAAGATTAATTTTCCTTATACTGAAAACCACACACAGAAATTTTGTTGGATATAGTATCATTGATATAAAAGTGAACTCAATAAGACAAATGTGTATGCTGGGACTGGGCTTCTCATCCTCACCCCAATATGGCAAAAAGATAAAATGTCTATATTCCATTTGATCAAAGGGTTCATTTTCAAAATAACACTTGGGTTTTAAAAATGCTGCTGACTGTAATTGGAATCCTCATATAGATGGAAAATCTACTGTGTGGGAAAACATCTTAAATTTTCATTTAATGTCAGGGTTGTCTATTTAAGAGTGAAGGACAGTGGCACAGCACTAAGTGCCACCACTGCCTTTACAAAAAAGGCTCCTGCTTGGTCAGGTTCAGAAGCATCACTCTCTTTTAAAGGGTAGCCTGTATCACATGGCTGAGAGCTGCTTCACCTGTCCAATACCATGCATTTAAGCTGTTCATTGTAAACAAGTAAATTTTATATTGTCAGCACACTAAAAGATGTTACTCACTTCTGACAATACTTCTGACAAACAGCAGGATGTTTTGGGCTTCTTTACACCATTGTCAGAGAAAGTTTACCTTTTGTGTGTGTGTGTGTGTGTGTGTGTAAAAGGATGAAGAATTCTCTTTTGGCCTGTGTTAGGTTGTTCTGAAGTTAGATGTGTAATTGGTGATGGAGTGAAATGCTGTGGGCTCCTGCTGCAAGGGAGCAGTTTAAACAGTTGACTTGCAATTTTGAGTAGTTATATTTGGCATGAATGGCTCCTGTCAGGAACCATATGAGATGTAGCCTGTTACTACACAGACCAACCTAAACGAATGCAGAAGATGTGCCCCTTGATATCTCGTTTTATTCTGTATGTCCCACTTTCCTATCTTTTTTTTATGAGTAGTAATTAACCAAGGCAATTAAGATATTCAGTCATGAAGATGCAGATGTTTCATTTGTGGAGCAGAGCCTTTTTAATGCTGTCTCGGTTATAGATATTTACTGTATTTTAATGTCTTGTGATCTAAATCAGGGAACAGGAAGCTGTTACACCACCAAACTCATATGCAGTATTTTCCTCTGGGAAAGAGTGACTTTTCTAATCCACACTCTGCTAGAGGCTGATTTAGTTCATTGATTCACAACACACTGAGTAATGCTGACGGCTGAGTCTCTAGATGAGAGTGGAAAACTTTTTTTTAGAACCATGAATTACTGCTGATTTCACATTTAGTGCATGATGTAGATTCATCCTGAATTATTTTCTGAGTGTGATGATCCTGCTCCAAACCAGATATACAGCAGTATAGTGTGTGCAGCTGTCACATGAGTATGGTCAGTGAATCAAATTCTGCTTTCAGTTTTCAGCTGATAGCAAAAATCTTAACAATGTGGCAGTGGGACTGGCCCTGCACTTGCCTTAATTAAATAAGATGAAGAGAAGTACAAGACAGGAGGATGAAATTTTGTCAAGTGATACTGTTTGTCTTGAAGTGCAGGACTGCAGACTGACTGCTGAAAAAGAGGGTTAGTTTTCTTATCATTTGGTACAGATCACCTCAGCATATTTTGAAAAAATGTTTAAATGCAAGAATGGCAGTGGTAATATGCTGGTAAAGATACAAAGAATACCAGTTCTCACATTGCTTTTGATTAATTAACTAGCTCTGTTAATTTAGATCAACTTCTTCAAGCTTATACATTTTTGATCCTAGTAGTCATATATTATTTTACTATAAGGCCTTCAGTATGTTCCTTTAAAAGCATGAATATCCCATCAAGTTTTCATGCATGTGCAAACTCCCACTTTGCCTAAACACATGAACCTATTT
Source organism: Cettia cetti (assembly GCA_013401135.1). NCBI lineage: Eukaryota > Metazoa > Chordata > Aves > Passeriformes > Sylviidae > Cettia > Cettia cetti. Next base: position 21,067 of record VZUI01040516.1, read on the forward strand.
AACAGGGAGAATTGCCTTACAGTTAAAAGAGGCTGTAAGAAATACTCCATTTATTCTTACTATATGTATGTCTTTGATCACAGTAATACTGTCTGTTACCAAAGAAATATGCCCAAAAGTTCACATGGCTTTCTGGAGGTACTTTTTGCACAGCAGGTGTGTGTAACGCTACCTGTTATCAGCATTGCAGGGTGGCCCAAATTGTCCTTCCTCCACAGAAGTACTAAAGGGAAGGCTCTGAGCAATATCATGTCTATAATGGTCCTAATGCAAGAACTTGTGTTTCCTAAGATGGAGGTTAAACTGATGCAAGGTTTACCCCTCACTCCTGCCACCATTGACTCAAATGTCACCTCCATCTCCTGAGCACCACTCAGACCTGTGTAAAACCAGACCATGTGCAAGGACATGTTCACCTCTAGCACACGTTCCTGCATTCCTCCATTCCCACAGCACTGTCTTTTTGGAGTAGTTTCTGGAGCCTTTCCAAATGACTTTGAGCCAACTTTTGTTCCTTAGATCTAACCAGCTGACCTCTGCCAATTTCTGCTGTGTGGACTCAAGTATATCTGGTTTTCTCACCTGTCCTTTTCAAATCCAAATTTTTGTAAATTATTTTCCCCAATCTCCAGTATTAAAAATGTTACACCTATTCACCCCTCTTCCCACTTCTGGATACATTCTCAAGTGTGTGTGCAGAACTACTTAGGCACAGGAGAGCAGAATCTGGCCCAGGAAGAACGTAATCCTACTAATGGTGTCCATCTATGTGAGGTTACTTTGAAATCACATGCTGTCCAAAACTTCCATGTAGTAATTTCTTCCCTTGGCTTCAAAGTATGTTATGAAAAGCTGCATACAAAAAATTAAATACAATATAAAACCTTGGAACTCATAAACCACTTTGAAGTGACTCAAACTTAGCAACCATGATCTGACCTGAGCAGACCAAAACATTTGCTCCAAAACATATTCCTTCCCTGGATGCTTTATCAGTATTTGCTTCCTGATAAAAACATCCTCTGAAAGAAAGTTAAAGCTACCAAGGGTCATTTAATATCCCACAGGAGACAAAGTGGGTGAAGTGTGGACTGCCCAGCTCAGTTCGTGGGTTTATCATGTACAATGTACATCTGCTATGATTAAACTGTTCTGAAATGCAAGTCCTTCTGAGACAAAGATGAGCAGCACCAAGAATATCTGCAGCTTGTTTCTGCATGATAAATTTCTGCCTATCACAGTTTCTCAGAAACTGTCTGAATTTTGGGAAAGAAAGATCTAAAGTGATTAAGGTTGAAGAAAAATTCACTGTGATCTTTAAGGAAATGGAACAAGATTGCTTGTTACAAGAAAAGTTGTTTGAGCTAAAGAAACCTGTTTCCTGTGTATGCAAAATTATGTTTTAACAGCTTATTAGAACTTCAGCCTTGAGGATGAGGATGTCTAGAATCTAACTAAATCTGAAATCATATATATGTGTGTGTGTATGTGTGTTTTTGTATATGTTCAGTTCTCTGTTGTCTTTATCATGCCCCAGAGAATGGTAATTTTTCAGAAAGAGGAAAAGAATGCCTAATTCTAGATTTTACCAACCAGTTCATAATGCTTCAACATTTCCTCAAAAAAACCCAAACCCACACACCAGTTTATTGCACTAACAGGAAATTGTTTCTTTGGGATATGGAGTATATTATTTCCCCCATCTAGTCTCAGAGTTAGTTATGATGGCAGGAATCTCTTTGCACTGAGACAGGAGGTTGTAAAATTTATTGAGTGCAGAGTTGTTGCACTGGTAAACAAGATCAGCTAGCAGCCCCAAGAAGAGGCTGGTGTTCATGTGAAGCATTCATTAGCCTTTGGCATTCTCAGAGGCCTTTGTGCACAGTACTTCCTCTGAGTATTTTGTGAACCTTATATTTGTATTTTAAAGCTCTTTGGAAGAAAACCCATAGCAGGGCTGGTGTACTGAGAAACAACCACAAAGGCAGAAAGTCTCCATGGAGGGCACTGAAAAGGGGCACTGAAGCGGGCCAAGCTCAGGGCTTGTGGTGTTCCCCGTTACCTCCTCATCCCTCTCCTGCTGACTTTTATTCAGAAATCAACAGAAGTATAATACAGGGAGTGATATATTAAGTGTAACTGACTTTCTACCAGAAAGATAAAAATTAGAGTGGGTATTAGTGTGTGGGTGGTAATAAGCTTACTTCTGGATGCCCCCAAGTACTAGAAGACTGTGTCAACTGACCAAATGAGTTTTCCACAGTCATTCATCTTTCTTGAGAAGTGAGAAGGCCTCACAAGTTATTCTCACTTCTCTTCCTAAGGAAGGGATCTAGGCTTGGAGATCAAGTATTCTTGAAGTGGACAGATGTTGTCAATAAAAAAACATGCATTCAGGTAAAGGAAAGTACTGTCGGTAGATTCTTTCCATTGGTATAGCAACAAATATGTCTTTTAAATATCATTATTAGAAGTCAAAAAATTAGAGTACAGGCTATTTCCATGTAATACAAGAATTGCAAGAAGTATAAATAAAATATACATCAATTTCACAAACATACTTCTTAACATTGCTGCCTAGGGAAGATGATAAGCCATAGAAAATGTTCTGTAAGTAGTAGCAATGGTGCAGCAGTATTTTTCCTGCTGTTCCCTAACTGTTTTAAAGATACTAATGGTCCCTCTTTTTCATGGTGGAATATTAGTACAGAGGCAGAAAATAAAGAATTCCGTTTAATATAACCAAAAGATTTGCAAACTGGCATTGCCTCTTTGAAGTCTACAGATCTCTCTAGCCCCATTTTGGTTTTGTTTGAGTGGCACAAGCTATAGGGCTGAGTCAACACAGAGACTAAACCCAAAGTTTTGGTCTCAGGGTGCTGACTGACCTCAGGACACAGAAGATCCAAAGTACTTCAGCTTCTCAGAAAACAGAAAACTTGTTTAAGGAATTTGGTGCCTTGGAAGTCCCAGAAATGAGGCTGGTGGCAGAATGAATAGTACTGATCTACAGTGGAAAGAGATACAGTCAGTCATAAAGGCTGCAAGTTTGTTTACTCTGGTGTAATTGAATAATTACTTTTCCTAACATGTCTGTTTATCACTGTAACACAGAACAAAACTCTTAGCAATATTTTCCAATAAAAATATTGGGTTTGGGCATTTCCTTGAAGTGTCTGTCTCCAAGGACTTTCAGTTCTGGAAGAAAATAGGCACATACTTTAGGGGACATGTAAGGCCCCTAAAGTATTGACTAAGGGCGCAGTAACTGGATGGGTCCAAACCAAACAGCTGCCACCCCCCTCCCCCCAATTTTGTCAACAAAATTTCCATTGAGTTACAACAATATGCTTCAGGTCCCCAAAATACAATGGGGCTCAGAAAAATCTGTAATTATTTTAACTGTTTTTAACTATTTTAACAGATTCTCTGCAGTAACAGTCTGCTAGAATCAACAGACTACTGGCTGCAGAATCAGAGGACACCATGCCAAATTGGCTTTCTAGAAGACAAGTCGGAAAGCAACTGTGCCTCAGTAAGTACTCACTGCCATCTCCTCTGGAGAAAAGCTCCTTGAGATTTATTTGGGTAGGGTGTGCGGCTGTCAACAGTACATGTTAAACTAAAAAAAAGTCTGTAATTTCCAGCTTTCTTTTAAAAGCAAACATATAAACTGAAAATACAGATTTCTATTAATAAAGACTACTGCACATTAATAAAGACTACTGCACATTAATAAAGACTACTGCAGAGGTTTCCCCACATTTGGCTTTCAGACTTTGGTGACTCGGTATATTTTTATGTTCATAATCTGCAACTCACAAGAGGGAAAAACAAGCCAAAGAGAAAATTATTTGGAACCATAACTTCTTAAGTGTCAGGTTGGAAAGAGCAGATGTTTAAAAGGCTGCTCAATGTTCCTGAAGGCAGAGAGACACAATTAAAGAGAAAAATCTCTTTCATGTTAGATGAGGGGAAGCTGCTGAAGAACTCAAAGAGAATTATTTTGCACTTGAAATTAAATTTCAATCTCATTATTGTTGGTTATAATGTGATTAAGATCAGCTTTTGTTTAACAATGTGCATGAATAAATAGGAGTTATGTTACTTTATAAACTATCTACACGAAACTGGATGGAAATACATGGCTATGTTTTTAATAGTTTTTACTTGATGGAGCACTCAGAAGAGCAGATCATTCCTCAGAATCCTATTTGAATGCTATTCCCTGGTCTCACTTAGCAAAGAAGGGCTTTAGAAAAGATGAGCTTTATTTTAGGTAAAAGGTTTTCAGCACTGCTTGTGCTGCACACAACCTAAAGACCAGCTGAGGGTTCTCATGGAGTCTGCTGGGATTTGCTCAAGGACACGGACATTCTTCTCCAGCTGTTGAACCCAGACTGCTGCTGCCAGGAAACTGAATCTCGTCCCATGGAGGCGGCCAAAGGCTTCGCGTCCTGCCTGGGGCAATGCAGAGTGCCTGAGAGCAGCAGGGGTGACACAGCAGTGTGACACTGCTGTGACATTTAGGAGTATGGTCAGAGGTTACTGGGCTTAATTCAGTCATACTGAGCACTGGTTATCAGTTTCCACAGAGTGAGCAAAGTGCACAACCTAATCCCAGTGTGCAGGTGAGCAACCTTACAAGTTGAGAACCTGAACACATTCGTAACCAGAGCAGGTTCATCAGGCAGGTAATGAGTGGTATCTTTGTTTTTTTCATATAGGAAGGGATTACTTTTAATGCAAAACATTGACTACAGTAACTTAATTTTACTATTTAATATTTAATATCCTAAAAATAAGGCTTATTTTCTCAGAGGAAATTATTAACTGAAATAATAATATAAGAATTAATTATGGCTTACTTTTTGGCCCGCTCAGCTTTGACTTTTTGCATAATTTTCCACAGAATCTTAGAGGAAATCATACTTCTCTCTGGTAGGTTGGATATACCAAACAAAGTTGTTATAGAAAGATTATGCCATTGCTACTCTCCTTATTTCAGGCAACATTGTCTGATTTTGCCATGATGTCTGCTTTAAAAGGTTAAACCACTTCAAAAGAGCTTTTTCCTCTACACCAGTATTATAAGTGGGTTTTTTTCTCTTTGGAGGATATTTGTCTAATTGCTAAACATTTCATTAAACTTATTTCAATTAACAATGGTACTGTTTAGCAGAAGTTTACCACTGAGACTAGGATACATAGTTTCCTGCTAATATAATCAGGTAGTATTTTGAAACTAGCTCAATTATGGATGTCTTGTTTTGTTTGTTTCTATTGAATGAGAACTTAATCAAAATCCACCTAATAGAATAAAATACATGGATTTGTGAGACATAATCACACATAAGCTCCACATAGTGATTTATAAATGCAGTTAAAATTTCTGTAATGTGACATTCTTCTTACCCCATGGAGTGACCTCATAAAATAAAAGTAGTTTCACATAAAGTATATACTTTTGCTTACTCCACTATTGCAAGCTTTCTTTCTCTGGACCTATAACAAATGTTTCCTGCTTTGGACATGCTTTTATGAGGACCTTATTGGAAAAAAAAATATAGATACTTTGTCCCTACTTTCTCTCCAAATATCTAGATCTAGATCCATAACCAGTGCTAAATATATGTGGTTGGCTTATGTTAGTACAAGTTAAGAAATCTAAATTCTTCCTTAATTAGAAGAATTATAGTTTTCTTCTAGCATTGGACTCTCCTAAAGCACAGTCTCTTCATCTTGCACACAGAAATGTCAATTGTGACTTTATCTTAGCAGTTGCTAAGATTTAACACTTTTCTTTGTGATGTTTTTACAGCATCTCCATGTTTTAGGTGGTATTGCCACTCTGCTAAAGATGTATCTAAGTTTTCTTTTAGGAATTCTTCATGAACATAGTAATGAAACTATTATTTATGAAAAAAGGGGGATACAAAACTAAATGAAGAAAAATAAATGGTGGTATAGTCCTGCAAGATATTTGGCATTCATATGGTTCAAGATGCTTATTCAAGTAAATTTTCAAGAAATTCTCTGGCCTTTCATGCTTCAGGCTAGCAAAAAGCAATTAGAAATTGTATTTGCAATGAAAAAAAAAAAAAAACCAGACTCCAACAATCTTCCCACAAAATCATCACACCCCATGACAATCCTGTCCCAACATGGAGGCTGGGAGAAAGGCATTCCCAGTCCACACAGCCTAACCAGGAATTGTCCTTGAGAACCTCTCCTTCCCAAGCAGTGTGCCTTTGTGTGAGGGGAAGTGGGTTTCCAGACTGGCAGAAATCCTGCAAACTTCTTGTCAAATGTCTTGGAGAAGCAGAAACTTTATACCTGTAAGTGGCATTGATAGGTATGGAAGGTGGAAAATACCTGCCTTTCAATTAAAACAAAGCAGTAAGAAACAGTGCTCATTTCTTACTTTAGCATGACAAGATAACACTTTTTAAAGAGTCAGGATGTGACAAGGGCTCATTTTAAATTGTTTTATATCTCTTTAAAGCTGAGAAAAAAAACTAGATCTGCAGGCAGATGGATGAGAGAACAATTTCAATAAAGTGTTAAAGGTTTTGAAGCATTCTTGAAATAGTCCAGCAGCTTTTCCATTTGCAAATGCTCCTACTCTGTAACTACATAAATGCTCACTCCAGAGTGCTCCACAAAGGGATGTATGTAATGCAGGCTGTATGCATAGACATAGGCAGTTGGATATTGGTCAGATCCAGTCCAAGGGAGCAGTGGGAACACATGGCCAGAGCAGAGGGAAAGGACAAGGACAGCAGCCCAAACTTCAGTCAAATTCGGTCATGGTAAAACCCTCTTGTCTAATTGTTGGCTGCTTTTCTGTGCTCCTGTGCCATTGATACTTTTTGGGAAGTAGAATGATGATGTTGGTGGAAGCACAAAGGAGAGTGGAGGACAGCATGGCTGGGGGAGTGGGACAGTGGAGATAACAGCAACCACTGAGTGGGCTTATGCCACATGGAAAAACCCTAATCCATCTGCAGCACAGAAAGAGGAAGATTACAGTTTAGGGTTATAATCTGGTTAGTTTAGTGCAGGAGAGCATACCCAGCCTAGGAGACAAGCTTTTCAAAGAAGGGAAACAATGCTTACCTTAGTGAAGTGACAAGTGAGAGAGAAACCAGATCTTTACCAGAACAAACAGGTGATGTGATGATGGATCGCATGATCTGTGGTGTCTCTGTTAACTGAGATAGTGAAGAATGTCATTTTGCTATCAGAGCAGCTAGATTTTCAGAACTGGCTGCTTGCCTTGCAACTGCATGGCTTTGCTGCCCTAAGCAGGTATTTCAGCATTATCACTTTCATTGCAGTTTAGCCATCAAGCTTTCAAACAACTTCAGGAGGAGGTTAAGGATGCCATTATGCACTAATTTGAGCTGGTCAAATCAGGGCTTCTGTGGTCTCACCTCCTCCTCCAGCTCCTGCTTCATCTCATTTACTGCCCTGGAATTTGTACAAATGTACAGTAAATCAATTCAGAGAGAAAAGTAATTATGAAATTAAGAAATTAGTTTTTCTAGCCAAGTCTTCTTTGAATCATCTCACCATATTGTCAGATAAATGCCAATGCTCACTCAAGGGATGGAACAAAAACATCCAGGAAACCGTTTCCACAAATTAATTCAAACTGAATGATAGCATATGCAGAAAGGAAAAAATCTTTGGCAAGGTACATTTTGATGAAACAAAGGACAGCAGCTTTCAGTTGAATTGAAGTAGATCATGAGTGGTTTTCATTCCTTTCTTCACCCAAGTCTTTTTAAAGTTATGGGACTACATATCTTTGAATGTTAAGATACAAATACACAGATTTTTTTTACATCAATCTTTGATACTAGATTACTTCCAGGTAGCCTGCTAACAGTAGTGCAGGTGCTGTGTCAGGGACATTTTCTATCCCTTAGTAGGGCCTCTGTATCCAATATGTTCTTCAGAGTGTCCAAAGAATGCGAGCATGCCCTCACTGAAGAGTGACAGTGTAGTCTTACAAGCTCAGAAAGAAGGATTATTCTCAGAGCTGGTAGTAGTCAACAAGGCTTTTTACACAAGCAAATACAGAAATACAATCTTGAATCCCAAAGGAGATTTTTTCTGATGGCTTGTTTTAAAACAAAGCCATGTGTGTTCCTGAATAGTGACCATACACAGCTGAAAAAGGTGCTTTGTTTTATTGTGTTTGAATTAAGTTTTACATCTGCTAGCAAACATAGCAAAGCCCTATTTTTCTGCCTAAAATCACCCGACCTATGTCCTTTTTCCTCCCTTGCACACCTCAGCACTATGTCATAGACAGGGAATTACAAGGGTGTTTATTTTACCTTTCACTACATAATTACTCAACCATCTTCAGGAACAGCATTGTCTCTTTCAGAAATCAAAATCCATCTGTTACTTTCCAGATCTAAACCATAATTACTGGGGATATTTTTAGGTGTAAGTCTCATCTTTCTATTCAGCTTGACGATACCGTAATTACATCCTGACAAGGTGCAGGAATCAACAGCAGCAGGCTAAATTGTGGCATTGAGTTGTAGTCCTTTCTCAGGCATGTGTGGGTGTTCATGCTGCTGTGGTAAGGAATTGTACCTTCCAGAGAGCCCCTCTCTGGCTTGCACAGAGAAATAAAACCCCTCCTCTTCACCAATTACTCTCTGCCTTATGGAGCAGCAGGCAGACTGAGAAATTGCTTAAAAGACCACTGAAAGGATTACTTGTATAATCTGTAAAATGTGTTTCACTCTCTGCTCTTGTACATACTTGGCTCCAAAGAATATATCTTCACATATGAGCAAATGTTAAGACAGAATTCAAATATGCCCTTAAAGGGTTGCATTTTCACATTTTCAGTACCACACATATATCATACAGCAGCCAAAAGCTGCCTCATGAATTTCAGAGTGTGGAAGATTGACAATAGATTTTTTTTCTCTTTCCTGTCATTTCAGACTTGGGACAGTCTTTAATCTTCTGTCTAGATCTGCCATCTTTTTTCCTGTTCCTCCATGACAGTCTCAACATTGCAGGGGTTTCCTATCTGTGCTTAAGAGAAGCAGATGCTTTACCTTACTCTCACAAAGCTATAAATAAGCACTGGGAGGATCAGGCATGACATTGCAGCTGTAGCCTCTCCAGCATTCCACTCTGGCATGTTCTCTGTGCCTCCATGACCTGCTTTATTAAGAAATGATATTCTTGTGCTACCTCCAGAGTGGACATCTGTGACTATGCTGTTGTTATAACCACAGGCTCCCTCTAAGATGAATTGCAGGCTGAGGTTCACAGAAATTTGTTAAACATTAAGTATACAGGGCACTGGAGAGAGTAGATGGTGCATGTGGCAATAATATTTATTAGAATATTTTCTCTAAGTCATAAGTGGCAATTAATTAGATCAAACCCAAAGGAATAAGCTTTAATGGGAAGAAAATAGTCACAGCTGGTTTTGAAGCAATGGATTATGAAGAGATAACTTGGGAAGATTCATTAATGCAGTCCAGACATTAAAATAGGGATAGTCTCTAAAATATCAAGAACCATAAATCCACCAAGTCATTTGAGATAAGTACCTTCTGAAGAATAATTTGGACTAAATTTCAAACACATTACTGCTAAAAATGGTGGAAGGAGAACAGTGTAACACATCCTCCTTCTGATAACATACAAGGTGTACCTAAAAGAGAATTGTGGCTGGGCTGGGGAGACAAGGGAAGGTCACGTCAGGACCTTATATAGGTGAATTTGAGTGACTCACAGAAGAGGCACTGAGCTGTCTGCTTTTGGAAACACTCCATTGGGGCCTGCAAGAAGAGTGGTTGGAAACCTCATCTTGCGATAGATAGCAGTTGTGCAGCTCGCAGGAGAGATTTTTACATGGAAACTGAAAGGAGTAATGTGGCTTTTGTGGCCATCTCAATGAAAATATAGGGCAAGAATGGGAAAAAGACTTCCTCCACTCACAGCTAGAGATGGAAATTACCTCTCTATAATCATGCAAAGAACCACACAAGAGGAGGAAGGCTCAGATCTCATTTCAAGTTGATGTTTCTCCAATCTGCCTTTCATCCTGTTGTAATTTTGGGCAGAGAAACTGTCAGGAGAGTGCCATCGTCCTACTTTGACACAAATGGATTTTTTAGTGGTAGTCTCATTTGACTTTGGTGAGATAAGAAAGGTACTGCTGTATACCACTGAGAGATACCTGCCATGAAGCCTTTTGATTTATTTGTAGTTCAGAAGATTGGCCTGAGCTGCTTCATACTCTGAGGTTAGCACTGTGTGCAGGGCTGGAGGTAATTTTCTTCACAGTGGCTGGCATGGGGCTATGTTCTGGATTTCTGCTGAACACAGGGTTGATAGAGAGAGATGCTTTTGCTGTTCCTGAATGAGTCTTGCACAGAATCAAGTCCTTTTCCCCTGTACTGCCCCCAACAGTGAGTTCACTGGAATGCACAGCAGACCCCAGGTGGCCCAAGGGATATTCCACAGATGTGACAATCGTGCTCAGCACAGAAAGCAGGGGAGACAAGGAGAAAAGGGGGGATAGAAATTCTCCCACCTATATAATACTACTGCCTCATATTTTCATTCATGCAAATCATTTTGCAAGCAGCTAAAGGGCATATCTAGTACTTCCAAACTAATATTTTAATTTCTACATTTCACAGCTGGTTCCTCTGCCAGAATCATTTTGGCAAGCATGGAAATTAATGTGAGACAAGCATTGCATCCAAATGCTAATGGATGATTAGCTCTGTCTTCCAGAAACTTTTTTTTTAATTCTGAGTCACTATCGGGCTATTCCAAACACCTCATATAAGGCATATTCCAGCTCAAGATCCTCTTTAACCATTTAAATATAAAAGGTCAGATTTTACTTTGTGTGGAGGAGAGAGCTACATCCCTTACACCATTCCCAGTCTCCTATATACTAAAAATGTGCATTCTGCATATTAGTGATAACTGCTAATGACCCCAAAAAGAAGTGATGAGAGCCAATGGCAGTGAAAATAAGTCACCAGAATTTGTTCAGTGGAAGAAACGAAATTGTAATCTAAAATCAAATGCCTGCAACAGAAAAGCAAGAGCTGTTAATTTTCAGTTTCCTTATTTCTTATAACATAGTAGATCTCCACAAAAATATGTCAACCCTTAAAGCACTATATACTATATACACTATATATACTTCTTCAGGAATATCTGTATTCTCAGAAAAAGGAGACACTTTACGTGAATGCATTCTTCCATCCCAAGACAGCACACCAATTCAACAGCAAGGCATGAAACAAAATCCTGCCTGCTTCCCAAAGCTACTCCAAGGTGGAGTAACAGGAGGCAAAATAATAGTAATGATTAAAAAAAAAAAAAAAAAAAAAAAAGAAAGGAGGCAAAATAATAGTAATGATTAAAAAAAAAAAAAAAAAAAAAAAAGATGGGAGAACACTCTGAAGGAACACTCTGAAGAATATTACCTGAAACCCACACATTTCAGCTAGTAGTCTGTTAATGGTTGAGATCTCTCTTTTCCAGAAATTATAGCAAACTGTATTTTCCATTACATGCTTTATAATGGCAGTGTCACAAGCCTCACTGCTCTGCATGAAGGCATTTTAAAGCCTACTATAAAACCAGAGGGAAGATGAATGAAGATGACATGTTGGGCATTATGAAATCATATGCAAAAGAAAGCCACGTGCACACTCCTGCTTCAGATAATCCTCATTTCCTTTTCATGAGTGTCTGTGTGTGACTGCACACAGAGACACTCATGAAGTTATATCTTTAAATAGCTGTGAGTGGGATGAGTGGGTGCAGGAACTGTGTGCCCCCAGGCAGGGTGTCTAATTGCTGTGCTCCAGCTGAGGCTGCTGCCAACTGTGGCAGCAGAGCTCCTCCTGAGTGAAATGAGCAGTTGTTATCACACAGATAAACACAGAAGCCCCATGACAGTGTGAGAACTTGAAGAACATACCAGGGTAGAAGTTCTTGTGCACAGCTTTGTGCTCTTAGTGTGGAACCTTAGCTTCCACTCTAGGTTGCACCTAACTGCAGCTGAGTGTTTGCCACCAGTGTTCCCTTCCCCAGAGAGCTTCTCTCAGGACGTTGTATAGACAAAGGTGTGTCCATGTGCCCTGTGAACTGATGCACTGCAGCTGTCCATACAACATATGTAAGCTAGAGAACAAACAGACATCACCACATGTTTCAGTGTCCCTGAAATTACCAAAAACACCACTCTTTATAGTACTACAGGAGCCTAGCTCAGGCTGAGATTTCCATTTCTTTTTCCAAAAAAATTCAATCCACTCCTCAAGTACATGCTAAGATTTCTCATCTCTTTAGTCTTCTGCAAATAGACTGGGAACTACAGAAACTTTAATCATCACTGTAGGAGTTCCAGGGCCCCTTTCTGTAATATGAGTCTGGACCTGCAGATTTAAGATGGCCATGAAGAAAGCAAATTTTTTTTTTAGGTAGGAAGTTGTCTAGGGAAAGAAGTTTAGACCAGAATATCTTTCTAATTCAAAGCTTTACTATTTCAGATGCAAGAAAATGAAAGCTAGATTCTTGTTTTATTCCATGGGTTTGTTCTAAACCCCTCAGATGTGTTATTCAGGTATTTTTTTCTCCAACCATGTATGCAACTAAGTATGTGGAAGAAACAACTAATTTTTTTTTAAATTGCAGAGCTTAAAAATAGTAATGATAACACTAATAGTCCAACTGACTCACGGACAGACCTTTATTTCTGTCAGCTGCTATATAATTTAGTAGAAAAACATCTATGATTACAGTAGCTCTATGGTCTGGCTCTGGGAGTGCAGACTTTGTGAGAATGGATGCGTGTGCAGATGTACAGGTACTTCTGCCTGACACACAGGGATTAGGGATGGAGTCAATAATTCTGTCATGGCCACCTCCTCCAGATTGCAGCAGATATTAAAATGAGATATTCCATGCTCTTTTTAACTGACAGTGTGCAAATATGGGTAGTCATATTTTTAAGTAATTTTTTCTAGGTGTATGGGAAGAATTAGTATCAAATCCACCAAAATTAGCTTTCCTGTTAAAATAATTTTGTTTACTATGAGAATTTCCCCATTTGATTCTTGAACAGTGTATTAAACATGGTAAGCTAAGTCCTTCCAGATCCACACATCCCCCCTGTTTTGTTTTGGTTTTTTTTGTTTTTGGTTTTGGTTTTCTTTTTTTAGTTCCCTCAAAGTGCTTGAAGAACTCTGTGAGAGGAAATGAAATTATTTACCTTTACTATTTCATACTAGATTCTGGAACTCAGTAAAACAGACCTCTACTGGGGAGAGACCTAAATCTGTTCAAAAATACATGTGATTAGGCAAAATATTCTCCCAAAGCAGCTGTGGGTTTGTGTGAATAAAAAAAAATTGACAAACCAGTTGAATTAGATTTAAATTAGTTTGAATAAATTTTTTTAAAGAATCAAGAGAACACCTAAGATTACAGCCTCAGTAAAGTTGCATATGATTAAAGTTTCTGGTTGCCTTTTTGCCAACAGAAATAATTTCAGGCTCAAATGAAGTAATTTCAAGCTCACTTTTGAGCTCACTGGATGATTATCTGTCTAATTTGACAATAGGCCAGAGGTTCAAGAGCCAGAGTTCCTACAGGTTTTATGAATACAGATGAAACTGAGAAATTGTAAGGATGTGAACTCAAATCTTCCTTATACAACTGAGAAACCAGACAGAGCTACACTTTAATAAAGTCTACTGAAAGTGGCAGTGGCAGAGCTTACACATCCCCATGCTGAAAAGTTAACCTTAAGATGTTAATACATAGATAAGCAGGCTTTTCTAATCTCAGCACTCACACAGGCAGCCAGCCAGCTGTTTTCCAAACTGATCCATAAGCACAGGAACCTGTACCTTTTTCAAGTAATCTTGCTGCCTCAGAGCTCTATTTATAACCTAACAGCTGGGGCAGAACTGCCCTGCAATTTGTAGAGCATGCATGAGCAGACAGATGCTGTGCACATCTACTGCAGCAGAAACAGAGGTCAGTCCCAAAAGGTTTGGTTAAAAATGAGGGAAACCATTGCTGTCACCAAACTGTATCCATCACAAAGCTGTAGTATCTGTTGCTTGTAACAGTGCTCCAAAGTAGATGGATATTTTGTATGCTAAAGTAAATTTCTGTGAATGGAAGGATGAAATAATCCTTTTCAAGGGGAGAAAACACTATGGTCTTGATTTAAAAATTTAATTTTATGAGCCAGAAAGCAAAAGGAAGCTTGGGGCCAGGATGGCCTGGTGAAGAAAAGGAAGAGCTGAGGAAATTATCCAGATAAGTTAGATTTTACAGTCCTAATTTCTTACAGTGTATAATGGTGCCTTTTTATCATACGACTGAGCTCAATCAAAACCCATCATCAGACCTGTGTGCTTCCTTCCTTAATTCTCACCCCAACTCTGAAAAGCAGAGAGAACTTACAGAATTATTTGCTTTTAGTAAAGAATTTTTTAAACAGAGGAGAAAAGGGGCCTATTTTTCATCTAGAGACAACAGTTTCTGATATACTGGATACAGTCCTGAAATCCCTTCACAGAAATCTTTGGGTAGAGATTTATCAGGAAGAGTTCCATAACGGTTGACAACCGTGGAGCAGTTGGTTTTGCCTGCTGCCCTGCAAAGTGCCATCTCCCTATTCCTTCTTCCCCCAATGCAGACCAGAGCAAAAGGCACCCAAACCTGGGAGACTGCAAGACCTGCCCCACTGTCTGAAAAACAGAACAAAAAAGAGATATATGGTCTGAATTATTATGCATACTAACATTTTACTTAAAAAGATTGGGGAAGGGGAACATATTGTGTATTTTAATGAAGTGATAAGTATAATTATAGTAGTAGAGGCAAGTAAGGAATAACTAGCTCAGTTTAAAAACTCAAAACCAAATACTCTATTCCAGATGCTGGTGTTTTAGCTGCTGATCTGACAGACTGTATCTAGTTGTGTAAGGCACAATTGCCTCTTTCTACCTGCTGATAGCTGCACTTACACCTTGGTAATACCTGCTCATCCTGACACCCCAGAGACTGGAGCAGGCAGAACTTGAGTCTGATCAGCCTCTCACAGTCACTGCTATGGAGTACTTTCACTTGACATCTTCGTTTAGCAAAATCATTTGCATTTTTTAATTAGGCTTAGCCACATTGCCTTCCTTGTCTTTCTCAAGTACTGAAAAATCCTTTAGAGCACCACAGAACAGTTTGCTGTGCACAGATAAGCAGAATGGATTTAAGTACTTATAATGCTTTAATCTCGTTTTGTGCTTCTACATGCCATACAAATGTCTTTGAGAAAAATAATTGATTTTTGTAGTAGTTTAGAGCAATGCTGTACCAAACAAAAATATCTAGGTGTGTTAAAGAAAACAATAAGCAAATACTCAACTGTCCCAGAAATCTGAGCATTCGTTTAGTAAGGTACCATCAATGCTCTCTTTTCTGTAAATCAAACTTCATCATAATTTCCTGCTTCAGTTGCTTATAGGATTAAAGAATTCATCTGTTTGACTTTGTAGACTGCAGGCAGTTGTATTTCTGTTTACCAAAACCAGCCTGAGCAGAGACTGCCAAGCCAATCAGAATTTGGGGCTGCAGGGAGTCAGTTTTCACCTTGGTTTCATTATTAAATAGCTTGTTTTTTGAAACCATTAAATATTTCATATTCTTTGGTGTATTTGGGACAGTGCTCTTAGCCAGTGATGGTTTCAGTCATTTTAAACAAAACCTTTTGGGATGGATTGCTCTTTCTGCTGTGTTATATAGCAGAGTCTGGCCTGTAATTAACCACAACAATTAAAACTTTATTGCATCATTGCATTTTGGCAATTTAAAGTTTTGTCAGTTTCTATGAAATCTTTTCCCTGGAAGTGTATAAAATTCAAAATTACTGTTGTATGAAGTTTTGTCTTTTTCTTTCTGGAGCAGCCTGGTCACTGACCCATTGTTGCAGACTGCGCTTGTATTTCAGTAACAGACCCACCCTGCTGAGCAGGAGGTCAGAGGAGGCAGGAAAAGGATAAGGTGCAGGACTGGCTTCTGAGCAACCCACAGACTGATTTCAGGTTACTACTTGCTATTTTGTTCATGAACAAATTCTACTTTAAAATACTGCTTCCTGCAACCGTCTGATGGAACCATAATTTTTCCATGCCAACAATTTACAAATACAGGAAGTGGAAAAAGTCAAGATTAACTTGAACAAAGCTAAATGATAGTATCATTTATGGTTTATTGGTTTATTTTTATCATTTTTTTATTTGGACTGGCCTTGAAATCAGATCTGTTAACTGTCACAGTTGTATTATCTAGTCCTCTGAGATTCTATTTAACATTTCAATGGATACAGAAAGAAAGAAAATAAACAGGCATAATAAGACCGATCAAAAAAATTAAGAAGATTAATGAGGCATATAAGGTTTTACAGAAATGTACATTAACTCTTTAGTCTTGCACAAGCAGTAATACTTTCTATTCATTCTGCAGTAAAAACTTTTGATGCCAGTCCATAAATAAAAGTGGTGACAGAAAAAAATTAAATTTGTAATGGCAATGAGAGACAAGCAAAGGGTAGAAATATTAGGCTGGCTATTGCTCCTGGTCTTGATGGGTGCAAAGTCATTTCTGTGAAGAAAGTTTTACACCCAACATGTGCATATTCATTGGGGCAGTCACAGAGTGGTTGATAACAAGATTCCCATCAAATGCAGTGAATTTGCCCAAGAGAACAAATGTCTGAAGATGTAACATAGGGAGACTTCTACTCTCCAAAGCCTGAGTCACAGGGAAAACCTGACAGCAGCTTTTCAGCACATGAATCAGAACTACATTGTAGAATTTAAACTGAGAGTTAGAGCCATAGAGGCCTCAAGTATCAGTTATGAAAGTTTTCTTTAAGTAAATAATTGTGGTGAAGTGACCAAAGCCACAAGCTTCTGAAAAAAGTTTGCAGCCAGCCTCCCTTCACACAGGTCCTATCAGACCCAGATGATAAAAAAATTCCTAGGACCTTCAAAACTGTTTCTTTCCTTATTAGCTAATGTATGTTCTTATGTGATGTTATAGAACAATTATTTAGAACCTTCATTTCATAGCTTTTTCTCTTTCTAAAAAAAATGGTACTTGAAACTCTATTGGGATTACAAGATTTAAAAAATTGCAATTTTAAAGAACAGAGAAGTCAATGATTGGGGATCTTACAGACAGTACATGTGTATATACTATCATATATATATGTATGTATGTATGTATATGTGTGTATATATACCCATTTGTATCTATATATAAAAAGAAGTCCAAGAGGTTTTATTTAGCCATCACATTTGCATAAATAAGACAAGTGAAAATAAATGCAAAGTTCTGTTTTGGAGCTTTGCAGATCAGAATTTTGTTAACCATCAAAACAAATGCTCCTGTCACACAAACTGGCTGTGTGGATACAATCTGCTGGAAAAGGCATTTTATGCCATCCTAATATAAGTCAAAAAAATTATGAGTGATTCTGGTCATTTTCAAAGAGACAAAGCCCAAAGCAAATGACAAAATCTGGCACATTGCCACTCCTTTGATATTTTCTGTGGGTTACAGTTTACTTTGGCTCAGAAGTACAGGGTAAAACAATATTTTTTCCTCCGGCTTTCGCTGACTTCAGCTCCTGAGGGAGCCCATCATGCAGCTGTAGGTTCTCTGAAATAGTCACCATTTCAGTGAGCAATGCCTTGGAGCAGCTCTATTCTGTTATTGAGCTGTGGGGAAATTACAGTGATCTAATCTTTCTAAAGCCAGGAGACTTAGACTTAGGTCTACTAGAAGTTTAGAGCAACTGTATTGTTTTTCTACTTTGCAGAGATGAAATTAGGATGAGAATAGGCTCAAAATTCCAGATCTGCCAGCCTATCACAGAGATATTGCGAAGAGCAGAAATAATTGTGGTCAAAGATTCCATTAAATCCTTCAAACAACTGTCACAGCTATCACAGCTGATGTAAAATTCAATCACCCTCTTCACAAACTGTACCTTCCCAGTCCTACATTTAAAAAGGGATGAAGTGTTAGAATAATAGTGTATAAGAAACAGCACATACTCTGAGAACAAGCAATTCCTGTCCATAATATGGAGGGGAAACAACATGGAAGTAAAATGCCAAGCCTTTAGTATTTCAAAGGATAATGCTAAATAATAATCAGAACATCACTGCACTGGTGTAAGATGCATGTCACTCACAAGCAACGAACCAAGATGCAAAGTACAGCAAGGTGCATGTTAATTTAAAAGTGACATTGGGAGAGCTGCATAACCTGGTGACCTGCACCAGGACAGAGGGGACACAGCTGCCTGTCCTGACATACAGCTGCCTTCTGCTCCTGCCACTGCACTCTGGCCAGCAACAGATGGTAAGATCTACAGGCAACAAAATCACTACTGAGGGCATGGGGGAAGCTCTCACTGTGAGGGGCAGCACAGTCTGATCCTGCCTTTCCTGCTGTGGAGCTGCAGCTGCTGCTGCTGTTCTCTGCCATGAGGACTGCATCCCTACCAGCACTTTTAGTGATTTTTTTACATAAAACTACCTTCAGTCCTGGGCAGAGCAGCTGTTCACCTCCTATCCCACAGTTGTATCCTGCATATCCTCAGGTTTAGACATTTACGTTGTTTGAACTTGGCACCCAGGAGCTGCCTGCTCAGAACTGCTTTCTTCTGAGATCTCTCCTGGGGCTAATTACCTTTTTCACTTCTGTTTGTAGGAAATTAAACATGAGTTTTATGGGCAGATAAAAGAGCAGTCCCAAACCAGTTGTTTCTTCTAAGTGTCTCATGGGGTGTCTGAATTGGCACCTGGCATAGATTGACTCAGTGATGTGTCAGGAAGATGATGGGAAAAGCAGAACAGCACAGACCTGGGAGATGAAGACTCTATAACCTCATTTTCTAGACAGCATTTACATCCTGACACACCAACCAGGACAGCACAGAATACGGAGAGTTCTACACAGTTCTGCTGCAAATCCAAACATCTGCACAGACATTTAGCCTCTGCTGAGGTGTAAGGCACCAAACCCAGCCTGCTGGTCACACCTAGGCCAAAGATGAGGATCAGATGGATGGGTGCAGTAGTGGAATGACAGGGATGAAGCAGTTTGTGTCATCTCCATACAGTCCTGCTACCATTTTGATAGTCTGTTTACCTGTGTTCTAATCCAGCTATTGGTGGATTAAAAACTAAAAAACTGTGTTTATGAGTGTCCTTTAGGTTACAAATTCCTAGGCTCCAATGAGAGAAAATGGCAGATACACAGTACTCTGAGTTTACATAATTTTCCCCCTTTTGCAGGCTTCCTGGTTACTGAATCAGGCAGCAATAGTGCATTGCATAAATGTGGGCATATGAGGTAAAATTCAGGTTGCACAAGCCATCTGTATATAGTTCTCATTTTTGAGTCTTGTCTCTTCAGTTTAACTTCCTTTCTTTCAAAATAGATATTGAAATTTTGGGGAGGGTGGTATAATGTAGATATATTTGATTTTATGGGGGGAAAAAAACCCACCTCCTGCAGCACTTCAAGTGTTGACCATAGTCCTTCACAGCACAGAACACAGGACTGTGCCTCTCACTTTGCTTACCAGATTAACTATATTCCGAGGCCATTTGTCAGTGAGGAAAATATACTGTGTTTACATCCTTAAATACTTTATAAAAAAGCATTTCTTAATACATAGTTCTTTTAAGAAGTGACACATCTACATAGTTTCTATACTAACTCAAGAGCAGATTTCAGCACTTCACTGTTCTATAGAGTTTACCCCATGCAGCTCTTACCAGCCATGGAAATTACCATGCAAAATATGGAAGAAAAAGCAAAAACAAAGTTTCTCTATTTGCTTTTTATATGATCCTGAAAAGTAAAGAATTCTTCAAGAGCTCAGCAAGTTAGTGATGATAACCTGCCTGGAACTGTTCTAGTAGAAATGCTTGGAGGATTTGATGAGAGGAAGGTTGGGGGTCAGACCCAAATCTGTGTTACTAATGTATAAGAATCTGCATAGTGCAAGAGTTGCTTATTTATAGTGTGCCTGTGCATTAAATGTTTTAGGGACATGTAGCATCCTGCTTTGTTCTACATTTCAGTGCAGTGGTACATGTTCACCAAAAGAACAACGCTTTTCTCAAGCAAATGGGGTTTCTAAACTTGGAAAAACTACTGAACCAAAAGTAGATACCTGGGAAGTTGTGGGTGACTATCTCACTGTGTAAAACCTGAATTTGGGAGATGGGTTGTTTCTGATTTGTATTATGCAACACCATTTAAATTTTGTTGTTTTCTCCCTCCAAAATAGGTATTTGCTAAGACAGAAAAAAAGGCGATATCTTGAAGTTTATGTATGGTCTCCAAACAGTAGATGAGTGTAAGTGGAAAGCAGACACACTTTGGAACTGAGAAGGTGTTTGTGGGAAGTCAAGGATGTGAAGCGTAAAGAAGTGGCTGGGAAAGGACTGACATTTAGAGATACCATGATGAGGAGAAGCTTTGGCTTGCAGCTAAATTAAGCTGCTTCAGATACAAAGAAAAAAAATCTGAATTAAATTGAGGTTAGCAATTCCTGACCTGACCTTGGCTCTTTCTTCATAATTTATGCAGTATTTCCATCCTAAAGATTATGAATTGTTCTCTAATGTTGTTTTGTCTTGTTTTGATGGAGGTGTCCCTGATAATTACTAGAAGTTAATCAAGCAATGCAAGCTAATGAGAGCTTAAAACTTGTATTACATAAGCAGAAAACAGGGAGAGATTTTTCATAATAATTTTCTGTTTGAGCACCACTGTTGAAGTATCTCCAACAAAAATATCCTCACAGTGAGCTTCCTAGAAGGAAGCAGTAGTGCAGAGCAGGCCAGGATGGAACTGTAGAGGTAATTTCTGGTTACAGTACCTCCCCATCTAGTCCTGCCTCCTGCTCCCAGCAAAGGGAATAAGTAAATTAATTCATCAGTGTCTTTCACTACTGAGAAACCGTTTTTGTTTAAAAAATTGCCTGTAATTAAAACTGCAACATCCACAGAACAGGAAATGCTAAAAGACTGAATTGGCAGTGTAATAAATCCGTGTCAATGGAATTTGACAAGTGTATTTGGAGACTGATTCAGTATTGATGCAGGTTTTACAATGCAAGTTCATTAGTTCTGAAAATCAATTAGGAAAAAAAAGAAAGATAATGTGACTTGTGACTTAGAATACTAGATATTCCTGCTTGTACTGAGGTTTCTTCTGTTGAGGCATCAGTGAATTATGTGCCATGCACACCTGAACCAGAGATTATTATTGTTTTGGCTGCTTGGAGAAGGCCTGACTTTAGGATGGCAGTCAGTGTCACTGGTAGCAGTGCCAGTGTTCATCACAGCAAAGTCATGAGCAAAATACAAGCCAAGGTTTATCAGAGAATCAGGTGTTTGGCTGGAACATCCCTGAAGACACAACTGTTCCTGTGCAGCTTTTTCACGACACTTCTCAGTCACAGCCCTACCTTCAACATGGGGTAACCATGCTGGAGAGGACTTGAAACTGGCCCCACACCTTCCCACACTCCTACCCTGGTGTCAAATTAATGTTCCCCTAAGCACACACACCTCCATGCCCCTGCAGACTAATAACTCATATCATATTGATGTGGGCAAGCCCATGTGCAAATCAAGAGTGTCATTTTCTAATGCTTTCTGGTAACTACCTATTGTTGATATGTGAAATGCCTACACATGAAAATCCAGTAGAAAGTAGGAGAAGTGTTTGTCTAAGCAATTGTAACATGTTTAGGACATTACATAACCACCATACTATGTTGCTAGAGGGTGTTTTTACTATTTTGTAGCTTAGACATTTTTATAACTATTTCTTAAAAGTTCAGCAGATGACAGTGGTTGTCATTATAAGGCACAGAAATATTTTGGCTAAAATTGTAGAAGGGCTGGAAAATATGTTTGTAAGTTCATGTAAAGATGACATTAAACTATTTAAAAGGGCAAAAAGCTTTCTTCTTCACTGGGTGTTTTTTTTGGTTTATAATGGGAGCACTGGCTGGATCTTTCCATCTGCTGTACTGGCTGTTCCTGCAGATGGTCATAATGTGCACATATGGCATGTGCATATATAAACTGCAATCAGGGTTGTCTTGGAGTAAAAGCAGGCCCACAACAGGAGCTTGGGTGCCTAACACAACAGTGTTGGTGAAGGGGATGATTTAGAGCATTTTCATTTTCTATGGGATATTTACATGGAATCAGGGAAAGTATTTCCTCTTCACTGAAAAAGAAGCAAAAAAAAAAAAAAATCACTCATCTCTTTTATGTTAATTTTTGGATCTGCAATTTATTTGGACTCAGGTGTTGGCTTCAGCTGTGCCATGAATTTGTGTTAGGTTTGGGTTAAATGAGGACAACACCAAACTCTCATAAACTTCACAGTCAGCCTAGCTTTGGAATCCCTGCTTCTAACTCAGAGCTGGAGGAGGGATTTTCTCATTAGAAAATGGCCTTCCAGTTAGCATATAATAAAATAAAAGTCTTCAGATATTAAATAGTCTTTAGATCTGAAGTTTCTGTTTAAGTCAATCTCACTACCATTAATAAGTCGCTGAAACTCATAATAATCAGAGAAAAAGACAAAACCCCTTGTCATCAAAAGTAGAACTTTCTGGTGCATCAGGTGCTCACCAGGCAGTTAAGCTATTCTGCCCCTGTGGTGCCCAGTTAGCAGTGCTGAAAACTTCCTGTTGAATACTGGCTTGTGAACCAAGTTTAAAAAATTACTTTCAGAAAGTTTTTAACTTCCCATAGACATTCTGGAAAGTTAGGAAAAATTCTCCAATATTTATCTTGTGCAGTAAAACTCCTCTAAAAGCAACTCACTATTGCACTTACATTTAGCAGCAAGTGCCCGAGAAGTAGTGATTGAAAAAGCAAGAGATGAATAATTTATCAGATATATAATCAAATGTATTTTTAACATTTCCTCTACCTTTACTAATATCCTCTGTATTACAGTTTATTTGCAACATTTGCTCATTCATCAGACAAGCTAATTGTCAGCACAGATAAAGTCATGACTCTTATTCCCTTTTTTCCTCCTTTCTTAACATCTACTCTGCTGTTCTCTTTACTAACCTTTCTACCTTTCTTGTACTAGGAAAAGGCTTCACAGATTCAGCTACAAGGCAAGAAAATGAAAATACAGTAACTTTAAAAGAGTTGCTGCCACTCTAATACAACTTTATAAAGTGCTTTTCCTTTTTCTCTCTCATTACAGGTTTGTTTTGTGAATTTAGATGCCAACAGAGATGACTGCAGTGATGAGCAAGTGAAACAGGTAAATGCATAGGTCTTAAAAACATGCACAATGGACCTATTCAGGCCTACCAGGCCTCTCCAGTAAAAATACAGATTAAAATTCCATAAACAGATCAAAGCCAACCCTAGCTTTTTAAGTGCTACAGAGAACAATGCATAAGGAATTTAAAACTGTCTCAACACTAGACTATGTTACGTAGCATTTATTATTCCCATCCCAGAAATTTGTAATGGATTGTTGTAGTCTGAATTCACAACAGTTATGTGAGTAGATTTCTTGCTTTTATCAGACAAGTGAACATGGACATGGACATCCTTTAAAAAAAAAAAGTTTGACATAATACTACATTAAAAGTTTCTTATGCCCTGCTCTGCCACTAGTTTCTGATTTCTTTCTCTGTCCTACAGCCAAAAAGCCTCTGAAAATTTTCCATTCATCTAGGTCTTGTTCAGCTGACCTGTCTTACTCAGTCAAACTGCACATAGGTAGATTATGTGCTCTTGAGGAGGGGGTGTTGATAAAACAGAACTAAAGGTTTGTTACATCTGTTTAACTGAAAGTTACAAGGGTAGGAAAAAAGAATTTTTTAAAAATCAATAAAAGAACCTTGGTTATTTTACAAGCACTGAGACAAACTATCATATGGTATTTAAGACACATACCACAGTGTGTGTTTTAAAAACACAGAAAAAAAGAAAAACACAAAACACAGAAAAAAATCCTTAAATCTGCAGAAGTCACATTTTAAAGAAAGGGCCTGGTGTCAGTTTTGTGCTTACATCTTCCTTTATCAGTTCTCTTTCATCATTCTGCCTCGATGCCCATGTTTGACACACCAATACAGAAGCAATATGTAGTGAGTGAACACAGGTAGGATCTCCTGCCAGTACCCAGGGAGTTCATTGTTTAAACCATTATAGTTCATTTGCTGGAAACACTTTAAGCTCATAGAACAACCAGTGCTGGCACCTTGATGCTCCTGCAAGTCATTTGTTAGCAGGAACAGTTTTTCTCTGCTGTTTTCTGCATCCTGGATCTGTGAAAATTCAGTTGTCAAAAATAAATATGGCATCTTGCAGCAAAATGATTTTTCTATTGAATCAGCAGGTTAACTGTGCAGAACAGCTTGAGAGTTTTTATTTTACTGAAGCCACAGAAGCACTGGTTGTTTTCTAAAATGCAATGGTTTTATTGTTGTTTACCGTGTTTGTTGAGGAGCAAAAGCTACAAGAGGAAACACCAAAAGGTTTTCCTTCAATCTTAGAACTAGACATCTGTTCTTAGTTTTCAGTGTAGGTAATAAAAATTCCCTACAAGCACAGGTGCTATGCATTCTTTTCCAAGAGGAAACTCCCTCTTGGAAATCCCCATTTTTGTGTATAATAAGTAAGTTCTGTAAATTAGCACTGTGTGGTGTGGAATTTTATACAATACACTGGTGTGGTAAAAGTATTTCTTGGAAGAATTTTGAAGATGTTAGCACAGCTGTTGTTCATATGAAATATATAACTATTTACTAGCAGGTAAATTGATTTACTAATAGATACTGTTAGGATTTTGTATTACTGACTGTACCTTGGAATGAGTTAAACTGGGGGGTTTTGTGTAAAATAATTCTGCTTCCAGACTTCTTTTTCTTCTGAATAAAAGGTAAAGAAGTGAAGTAAAAGATACATAAAATGCCATAACTTCCTACCTAAGAAGTCTGATAAAATCTGGGAATTTAGGCAGTAGAAAAATAGAGATACTTCAGGAAGTGTTTGTGGTAACAGAAAGGTTATAATTTGAAAAAGAAAAAAGTAAGAGAACTTTTTTTATGCTACAGTGAAATATCAAACTGAATTGAAGCACTGAATTCAGTTATGTCACATAAAAATACTTAGTATCATCTGAAGATCAGTCCCCTGAAAAATAAACTGTTTCCCAATATTGATTTAAGTTTTCTCAGCCAGAAAGTTTTATTATATCTAATTTAATCCAGGGAAAAATAACAGTACTGCAAGCTTAATATTTTGAGGATGAAAAGGAAAAAAAGTGAAGTGCTGTTACCTTGGTTAGTAACTAAAGCAGATGGCTGGGTGCCTAAATCTGTACTCCCTGAAGGGCTTTGCCACATGTTCTGCACTAACACATGGGCCATGGTGCTGCAGAAAATGGAGGTGGTATTTACTCTGCTCCTGCTCTAAGGGGTCAGCCTTGGTTCTCTGTTCACAGAACAAGGACACCAAGGTCCTTGGCAGAGAGAACTGCACTCTCAGAGTAGGTATTGTCGTTTTGGCCTGGCCTTTGTTCACAGAGGAGCACAAATGTCCCCCGCACGTGCTGGAGGCAATACAGATCTCCTGTATGGCATCACTGATGCTGTGACTATTACTGCTTTTGCCTCTAATAAATACATAACACACAGGGAGTGACTGTATCATTACGAATGGAAGGTCCTGAAGGTATGCAGTGTGACAGCAAAGAAAGGCATAGTTCGTGTATCTCCAATATTTTTGCTGTTCCGTGTTTAGTGTTGCATCAATTTGGTTGGTAATTTCCAGGAAACTTCCACTGGTTTCTTGCTAGTCATATGCATGGAGGAAAACAGGGAGATCTGCCCTGTTCTCATCACCATACCTAGTGAAGCCTTTGTGTTTCAGACCATGAGAGAGACTCTGTTTTCACAGGCTAAGGGGCTCACATGTAGTGGGAAGTATTTAGGTCCACCAATCCATAGCTGTTTAGCATGTGACAATGTGAGGGATAGCAGATTGTCCTGCTGGACACTTGAACAAAAGTTTATACTGTTATCCTTGACTTGTCTGGTTTCTCAAAAGAAAGAATGTGCATTTTAACACTGCCAGTTCTATTCTTGATCTACTTGAAATAATACTTTCAAGTGAGCTTTCTAAAAGGATGCCTATAAGTGATATTTTATTTTAATATTTACAACTGTTCAACTCAGACTTCATTACCTGAGAGTAAAAATCTCTGTTTCGTACTACAGAAGTTGATCAGTGTCTCACCCAATCTCCCCAAACTCATCAGTTCGATGAACGTACAGCCACCGAAGGAAAATGAAATAGTCCTGCTGAGTGGATTGACATCAGGAAACCTTCAGGCCGATTATGAGGTTCCCCAGGTAGGAGCCAAAGTCATCCTTAAGATCATATCATGCCTCTGAAGGATGGAATTTGGAAAATAGGAAAAAGCAAATACCTGAAAGCAAAGACCTGAGATGAATTTGAGATGAGTGGAAGTTTGCAAACATACAAACAACAGCCTTTATCAGACAGATTTGAGCATGTGGTGCATGGTGAGGGGACACACACCATGTACACAAAGATAGCTAAGAGATTCTGCTATTCCCTCTGACTCCTGCAGATGTCTGGGTTGTAGCTGGTAATGCTCTAAGTGACATTAGCACTTGATCCTTCAGGGGAGGTAGGCACTGGTGGCAGAGATGACTGATCCCAGAGGTAGGCACTGGTGGCAGAGATGACTGATCCCAGATTTCAAGAGTAGCAGAAGGGCAGCAGAAGGGGAAAGGAAGGAGGTAACACTTCTGTGTGTAGAGCTGGGCCAGGGCACAGCTCCTACAGACTCCCTTTCCAGTGGTCTTGCCACTTCCCACTTTCATTCCAAATCCATCTTCACCTCTCAACTTCATTAAAACTGCAGTTACCCTGGAGTACCAAACTGTCTCGACAAATCTAAAACATGAACAGGTATTGCCAGGTTTGTCTGCTGCAGATAAGAAAAGCAGGAAACTTTCTTTCACTGAAATTACCTTGTGTACAAAAGCCTTCCTGAAGCAGACCCTGTGACACCTGTATTGCAAAGATCACTGCATTTTATGGTACCAGTAAGCTGATCATTAAAGAGAGCAATTACCTGGTTATTGAGCTTTCTTGCCACTCATTACTGGCTGAATTCAGAAATGTTTAACAACAAGCACGAGGCTGTGGTGGGAGGGAGCTCCAAACCCCACGTCCCAAGATGTTGCAATACACACAGGGATGGTCTGAGACCCAAACAAGATGACTGAAATACCCAAGTCACCCCTGTCTCCACAAGCCTGCAGACACTGAGACTGGCAGCCCTCTCATAGAGAATGAAGGCAAGAGGCAAATAGAATCTAAATAAATCTCTGTCAAGTAAAGCTTTGCATTGAGACTGGATGAGATTTATTGCCCAGATATGCCAAAGTCATCCTATTGTTTGGCTTTCAGATAAATTCATTTGTAAGGTAACTGGCAGAGTTCTTGTAAAAGAATTTTTATTCTCCATCAAACCATTTTGACAAATACAACCCCACAAACTGTGGATTAGGGAAAAAGCAGGGGAATGTCTTATCTAAGGCTGCATCTGTTTTTCATAACATTTTTCACAATACGGTGCATGCTCAAGCCTGATTCAATTTCATAGGAGCTATCTAATCTATCTTTTCTGTTTTAACACACTAATTTATCTGGTTTGCTGCTCAGACACATTTTTTAGGTGGAAAGGAAGAGCAAGCTAATAAACATATTAATCCAACATAACACTCATCCCACTTTCTTTATTAGTAGTTATTTGATTTGCATTCACAGTCAAAGAGAAAATGTCCAAGATTGCATCACTTTATGTTAGATACTGTGCAAATGCCCAGGGGCTCCAGGGCATCTTTTGCACAGCCTAAAACCTAAATCCAATCCAAAGCTGGTCCCACCCAAGCTGGCTCTTTCCTGGGAGCCTGAGTTCAAAGCACAACATCACAAGCTGCAAAAGCTTGGCTTTAGTTCAGGGTACATCCATACAAGCATGGTCCCATGCAGAGACATCAACTCAGCTCTGTTGTGTAAATGTCCAACTGTTTTAATATCAGTAAAATTAGGATAACAAGAGTTCCTTCCTCTCAGTTTCTGTCCTTTCAACTTAATGGTACAGCTTATGTAGAGAAGGCAGTTTTATAGAAAGTCTGAGCATATTGTGCCCTGGAGCCCCATTTCCAGTAGGAGGTTGTATCAGCCTGAAATAATGGGGCTTTGGACAAAGAGGGAATGAGAGGAAGAGCAGCAAAGAAACAAAATAAAACACTATTTAAAAATGGTCTGTTGGAACATCTAAAGGTGACCTGCTCTTCGCAATCTTATCAGTCAGTATTTACAGGGCTGTCTTCAAACAAGCATTGCAACAGAAATTATCATGCCCACAAACAATTCTCTCCAGAGAGGTAATACTGGGTAGTGTGAGGCCATTATTAACAGCATGTCTGATGACTAACACCAAATAAGTCTCTTTCATTAAAACAACAAGTTGATTGAAAACAAACAACTTGGAAATTTCAAAAAATTGCCAAGTATCCCCTATGATACAGCTGGGTTCTCTACTAAAACACTTGTATAACAAAAGCTGTCAGTCCAAGAAATCTTAGAGGGAAGCTTAGAATAAATTTTATTTTTTAATTGAATAACAGAGATTCTTTTCCCCTCTAGTGTCCTTGGCTGGCAGATGTCTGCTTGGTTCAGTGTGCGAGGGGGGACAGGAGGAACAGTGCAAGCTGCATCATTTTTGAAATAAACAAGTTTCTGATTGGACTTGAGCTCGTTCAGGAGAGGCAGCTGCAGACAGAAACTCGCGTCCTAAAGCCTGAGGATGACACAAACTGCTCCGTGTCCTCAATAGAAGAAGATTTCCTCACGGCCTCTGAGCACCTCGAGGATGACAACGAGGCTGATGAATACAAAGCTGGTAAAAGCAGGGGGACTGAGCATAATTCTGCTGTTGTTCACACTGCAAAACAGCTATAGATGCTCACAGAAATTGCACTTGATTCATGCATATGTAATTTAGAAAATGGACAGCCATTCATATTTTAAAATTTTTGTTCAAAAACAAGGTACATGGCTGTGCAGTACTTTTACAGAGCAGTAATGGAGTAAAAGGTTATGCAGCTCTTATCTTTTAAAGGTCACAAGTTACTCTGCAAAACCTAATTTTTTATTTTTCTCAACAGGTCATGAAAAATTAAATGTTTCAGAAGCATCTTCAGATGTCAAAAAAAGTAAAGGAAAGGGATTTGAAAACATTCACTATAGAAAAGCCAGGTTGCCATTCATTCTTGAAGGGAACTGCATTAATAAAGATAATGCAGCTGCCCAGGTCTCTGAAGCTGTGAATGTTGTGGCTGAAGATGGCATCTCACAACCTGAAGATAAGTCAGACCAGGAAATACTGTGGCAGAAGGAACTAGCTGAAAAAGGTACTTCATCACTTAGTACTACTAATTTGACTAGTGTGGTTGAAAACTCAGCACTCATGTTAGAAGATGTATCTGTAACCAAAATGGCTAAAGAGGAGCAGGAGCCTCAGGGTGACCCCACAACGAAACACAGCAGCAAGACAGATGGGGAAGGTTGTGCAGGTATCAGGAAAACTGATCCTCCCTCCCACAATGAGCAGGCAACCACAGGTCAGTACGCCACAAATTTAGCAGAATCTGTTCTGCAGGATGCATTCATTAGACTGTCACAGTCTCGACCGAGTTTCAGTGAGGAGGCTGCAGTCAGCATCTCTGTAGGAAGCTCCTGTAAGTCAGAAGATGTATCTGCTTCCCGATCATGGAATGAACTTCCAAAGATTGTCATAGTGCAAAGTCCTGACAGTTCTGAGAACGTGCCTGACTGGCCAGGGTCTGCCTTCCCCAGCCTGAGCCACTGGGCTGAGGCAGAAAGCTCTGCTGAAGTTTCAGATTACTTTGAGGAAGAACATTCAAGCGAACATGACCACAGTGCACTGGAAGTGGCTC
This sequence comes from Cettia cetti, assembly GCA_013401135.1. Classification (NCBI taxonomy): domain Eukaryota; kingdom Metazoa; phylum Chordata; class Aves; order Passeriformes; family Sylviidae; genus Cettia; species Cettia cetti. The sequence goes on from VZUI01040516.1 coordinate 51,245, forward strand.
TGGCTTGTGCAGCCACTGTCATTGGAACCATTTCCAGTCCCCAGGCTGCAGAAAAATTCTGCCGGGACCAGGAAGTCACAGACTTGAGAGGTGGAGTGGTTGCTAATGAAGAGGTGCACACAGCATCCTCACAGCCCCTTGACGACTGTGCTGGCACGGAATACTCCTTCCCGTCTGCGCTCTGTGGCATGACTCAAGTGGCAAGTGCTGTAGCCATCTGTGGCCTGGGGGAAACGAAGGAGGAGAAGTACTCTGCAACTTCCAGTGGACTTCTGTCTGCTGCCCAGGCCTCTGCAGCCATCACTCTGCACTGCAGCTTAGCTGTAGGAAGCAGCATGGAGAAGCTGAATGAGAGCATTGCACAGGCGCTTCTCAAAGAGGCATCCGTAATTCTGACAAAACCCAACACATACAAAAATGTTGGGCATTTTATGGAGTCCATAAATGGGAAAATTATTGAAACAGCAGCAAGACCACCTATTCCACGTGCTGATGAAGTAATCAGGGACGAACTTGCGCAAAACTTATCCAATATTATTCTACGACATTCTATGGAAGAGGTTAGGAAGAAGAGACACCTACAAGCCCATTCAGAGGATGGCTCAATTACACAAGACGTTTTCACAGAGACTGCAAACGAGTTGCTTTTTAATATAATATATTTCACTTGCAAGAAGATGAACGACATAAGGCAAGTTGAAGAGTGTTCTCCTCTGTTTTCTGAGGGCACAAAAGCAGAGAAAGTAACAAGAGCAGAAGGATGGCCAACACTGGCAACAGCATGTGAAACTTCACGCAGCCCCCTTGATCACTCTGCTGCTAAGTCATTTGGTACAACCTACAGCGCCAGTACTAGCAAAGATCTTGAAAAGGTCACAAGCACTTGCAAGAGTAGTATCAAAGATGCAAATAGCAGTGAAGGTTCCACACTGAATTCAGAACCAAGTGGAACTATAGGGCATAATACACTTGGTGCAAAAACATCTCCCAAGAAGAGATACCTGAAAAGAACTGCACGAGACTGTTACAAATCCCCAAATCAGAAGAAAGACTACAGATCATTTTCAGACAGAGAAAATACCTTTGCAAACAGTGAATGCAGGCACGGTGTTCAAGAACAGCTGTCATCCAGTGCCACTGTAAATACAGAAAACCAAGCCAAGATTAAGTGTGATTCTGTGCTAAATAATGATGCTCAACTTAGCTTGTCTTTGTTAGGAAACCATGTCTTGCTTCCTTCTCAGCCTGTGCTACAGGTGAAAAATTCAAGGGACAAATATTGTATAACAGACTTTGCAGAAGAATTGGCAGAAACAGTTGTCTCTATGGCAACTGAAATAGCTGCCATTTGTCTAGAAAATTCAAATGGCAAACAACCCTGGTTCTGTGCATGGAAGAGAGGCAGTGAATATCTGGTGACCCAGAGTTTATCATGCAGAACCATGAAAAGGAAGAAGGAAACCCATACCAATGGCTCTGTGGTTCGGAAGCACAGGGCACCTCGGCTTAGTGAGATCAAAAGAAAAACAGATGAGCATCCTGAGCTAAAGGAAAAACTGATGAATCGGGTAGTAGATGAATCTATAAACCTTGAGGACACACCAGATTCAGTCAATCTCTTTGCGAATGAAGTGGCTGCCAAGATCATGAACCTCACTGAACTCTCCATGGTTGATAGCATCTGGCAAGGTCCAAACCACCCCAGAAACAGACTGCACTGTGAAAGGTGGAGCCGAGCCAAAGCCTCAAGCTGTGAGAGCATACCAGAGGAGGATTCAGATTCCAAAGCCTCTTTCAATACCCTAGGCCTCATGAGCAGCTTTGGTCACTCTCTGAGCCAGACAAGCTCTGTCTCAAAGCAGTCCAGTTGTGAAAGCATTACAGATGAATTTTCAAGATTTATGGTGAACCAGATGGAAAACGAAGGAAGAGGTTTTGATTTATTACTGGATTACTATGCAGGAAAAAATGCAAACAATATCTTAACTTCAGCCTTGCAACAGGTAGCCAAGAAAAATGGCCATCTTAATGTAAGACCAAGTTGCCCATCCAAACAGTCCAGCACAGAAAGTATAACAGAAGAGTTTTATAGGTATATGCTAAGAGAAATCGAAAAGGAAAATAAAGATAATCCATCATCTCGGAATTCAAAGGACTGGTGTGGCAGTTTGCTGGCGCCCTCTCTACGGTCACCTTTCTGCTTTCGGCAGTCGTCGATGCCCGACAGTAGATCCTCAGGCTCTAGGCTTACAGTGAACGTCCCAATTAAAGCAAATTCCTTAGACGGGTTCGCCCACCATCGCCAGGATTCCTTGAGTGTACAGCCCGTCAGTACCGTGGCTTCTGCAGGGCTCTGCAAGTCTGACTCGTGCCTGTACCAGAGAGGCAAGACTGACCAGATCACAGACATGCTGATCCACGAGACCTGGGCCAGTTCTATTGAGTCTCTGATGCGCAAGAACAAAATCATAGCAGATGAGGCAGAGGCTACAGAGGCAGACCAGTTTTACAGTGATTCTCCACCACATGTGGAACAATATGCAAAAAGACTGGCTGCAAATATTGTTGAAAGTGGTAAAAGTTTAATTATTGTCCAGCAGGATTCCTTTGATAATACAAGCCGAGAACACGTGCTGGAAAGCAAACATCCCCAAAGCACAACCCAGATACAGCCGAAACCCAAAATGGAGGAAGTAAATTTGGATGAGAAAAAAGAGCATGTGAAGAGCCCTGGAAGCCTCCCTGCAGGACAGCTCAGGGAAGTGCCTTTAATTCAGATAGAAACTGATCAACGAGAGGAGCCAGATAAAGATTCAGAGTCCTTAACTTCATGTAGCCCTTCTGGAAAGGGGCATCAAAGCAAAGAAAAGCCTCCAGAAGCTTTGGATGGGAAACACTTGGTTTCCAGTTCCCCAGTAAACAGGTAGGTGACAAAACAGCAAATCAGCACATTGCTTTGGCCTTAGGTTTATTTTCCCAGGAAAAGTTACTTTGATAAAGGAAGAAGAGTGGTACTTTTAAAGAAATAAGCAGTCTAGGTTATGACTACAGGGTTTTTTTGGCATAAAATCATCCAATCATGTGTCACAGTGGTACTTTCTGGAGAAAACGTATATTGAATATGACATTATGGTTTAAAGATTTAAATCTAATGCTGCACAGACAAGTTCTCTCTCTACAGACATTGAAGTCTAACATAAGACAGGAAAGATGGACAAAAGCTTAAACTTTTATTTAGCGCAGGCTGATATCTGAACTAAAAAATAGATAAATAAAAATCAGTACTAGTGTATAACAGAAGATAGCAGGATTTGACCTGTAGCTCTCCATAATGATTGTCACAAGTAACATTTTGTGTACCTGGAAACAAGACCAGACTTCTGAGAGCTTGAAGTTTAACTTTGTGTTTATAGTCTGGAGCTACAAGTAATAAAAACTCTTTAATGAAGGAAATAAAATGATAAAAGTAGCCCTCACCTCTTAGTTCAAGACTTCTCTGATAGAATTTAGATAGGGAATAAGAAGAGCATTTTATTTTAATGTCATTTCATGGAGTTTACATCACAGCTTACCACCTTCTCCTTACAGCTGTACTCCTTTAGTAAGGAAATCTGCAGCTTGCTTTGTTAAGGTAAAGTGTGAGCCAGCATGAGGGTGCAGTGCAAATGCAGAGGATTGCTGTGGGTGTTCTGAGGTGAAGGGAATGCTCTCTCTCAAGGCATTGCCTCTTTATCACTGTACTGCATTGTATCTGTTACTTTAATGGTGTCTAAACTGCCAGTCTCTTGGAGCTCTGCAGCACCCCATTATCTCAGAGTGGCAGAAAGAGTGCAGGTGCTGGTGTTAGAAACCATTTTGTAGCTCATTTTGTTCTAGGCAGTGCTGTGTTTTGGCATTTGATAAAGCTCTGTTTGAAGTGAGAAAGCACAAGTGCTTTCTCACTTGAAGTGAGAAAGTGGATAGATTGTAAGTACTTTCCTGTGTATGGCAGCAATTAGGTGGATAATTACCATGGAGTCACTAGTCTTTCTTACTGACTCTCCTGCACTAACCTTCCTCTTCCTTAATACACAACCTGCTTTTAGTAAGATAAACTTAGAAATCCACCTGTTTGGAATTTTGACTGCTTGAAAATGAAGTTATTTTTGCAGTTTACATGCCCTTTCATAACTTTTCCTCTGCCTTTGAAGCAGAGTTATAGCATGGCTATGACATGGTTACAGCAATAGGATTGGCATCTTGGCTGAGCAATGCCATGCAGTTCTGGTTCAGCTTGCCTCCATTTCTGTCCACTGGCCTCATTTACAGCATGAAATGCAGAGTTCTTCCAAAGCAATCTCAAATAGAGGCTGCCAAGTGCTCTCCAGATGTGCTCCTATCTCTGCTGGGAAGGCAAAGCCTCCAGTGGTTCTGCACACAGATCTGAACCATTTGTGGCGTGGCTATCTGGACTAAGTCTAGGCTGAAGTGAAAACCTAAAAATATATATAATGTAGCTATAAAAGCATCAGTTCAAATTGCTTTGATCCACTTCTACTGCATGAAATTACTTGCTAGTTCAGATACAGGCACATAGGACTCCAGGCAAAATATCAAGCAGACATAGAGTCAATTAGGAGGAAAAAATAGCCTTGCAGGCCTTCAGCAATGAAAAAAAGCTGTTTCTTGTGTGTAGGCAGTGCTACAGAGCCAGTCCTGTCACAGTTACACAGAAACTGTTCCAAGTGACTGTTCACAAGTGGGGAACTGTCAGTTCAAAGCATCACTGGTGTGAGATGTAATTGCATAATGAATCAAACAAAACCCAAAATGCCAAGAAACATCACCCACACAAATCTCTTGTGTTTTGGACCAGGTATCAGGAGCTGCCTGTCCTGTACTAAGAACCTGAATAGCACCCCTGCCCTGTGACCTGGCTGCTCAGTGCCCACGTGTCAGAGAGAGCAGGAGCAGAGTCCTGGGCTCAGGGGTGACAGACATGGGTTTGGCAGAGCTGACTGCCAGGGGAAGCAGAGCCCCAACAAACAAGTCCCATTCTCCCTGCACAGTCTGCATCTCTCTGTGATTCAGTATAAATGCAGCAACTTCTTAGAGCAAGAGCTTGGCAAAAAGAGATACCCACAATGGTATTGTCTCAGTATATGCCTAATCAAGGTAATTACTCAGGAGTGATAGAATTTCTGGTGTGATCTCCTGCTTTAACTGAAGGCAGGTGCTTTAGCCATAACTACAGATAAAGGTCTGAAGGCAAGAACTTCTCTAGAGAGATCCTGCAGGGGGTTGTCAGTACAGAACATAACATTGCTTTAATCCCTAAATTGCAAATGCAGGTTATCCAGTCAATATAACAAAACTACAGTTTTGCTTTACTTGTTATTCTGGCACTACAGTGATATAACTATTGAAGGGATTATTATTTTTCTTTGTATCAAAAGCTCAGTTTAGCTCTAAAAACTTAGCAAAAATATAGCTTTTTTTGTTTCTGTGTTTGTTGGAAGGATGTGTACATATATATGGCATACACACGTGTGACATGTGTCAAGTGTGCAGAACTAGAAAGCATTTTTCTCTTAACCTTGTATTTTCTAAACTCAGTCGGGGCTCCATCTTCAGTCTGGTTTCTGACTGTTGCAGTATTTTGTCCTTCCCCAGCCTAAGCAGCTAAGATCCTAAGGACATGGCAGGCTCAGAGTCATTAGTGATTCACAACCCCCAATACTTTCCTACTTTCACTTCTTTTGGATCTACAGTTTTAACAAAGTAGAAACCTTGTCAAGAAACTGATTCACCCATTAGCAGGATAGGGATTTTGCAGCAATATATATTTCCAAGAAATATTGTCATTCTGCAGTAACATATACCACATATTTTAACCATGGATTGACTGAAGTGCATTAAGCAATAAACCTTTACAGCGATCAGGTTTTTTATGCATGCTAAATCTTTTTGTACAAACAAAAACTTTTCTATGCATACTTAAACCTAGGGATTGTGTTTATTTATAGCAGTCATAAGAAAGTCCTTTATTAAGAGCATCTCAGGCCATATGTTCTACTGGACTTTATGTATAAATTATAAACTTGTCCAATCTTTTGCATGTCTAAATTCTACAGCTTGGTTGACTTTAGTGAGCAGCATTGCCTGAAGATCGGTGGCACCAGTTTGTTTCCCTATATTTACAATATCAATGTGCCTTCCCTATCACCCTGCCAGCAGCAGTCCTCAGAGCAGATCAGATGCTGAAATCATAGGAGGGACGAAAGCAGCTGAAGAATTTCCAGCCCATCTCAGCAGCAGTGAGGAAAGCACTGGCAGCTGGTCTCAGCTTGCCAACGATGAGGACAATCCTGATGACACAAGCAGCTACCTGCAGCTCAGCGAGCGCTCCCTGAGGTACCCACGTTGTCTCTTCTCACTGTACAGTGTGGTCTGCCCACCAAGCCTGCCCTGCATCAGCAGTGAGAGGCAACAGCTCGAGATTTACTCAGAATACTGTAAAGGATGTCTAATGGCACACATTATCTCCTTGGTTTTTTTTAATAAGGGAAAAAAATTACCCACATTCTGATTCTCAACCAGGTCTTTTTACTATTGGTATTTAGCTCAATTCAGACAAAGGAAAAAAACCTCCTGGCACCACTGAAGTGTCTCAGTCCTACAGCAAAAAGGCCATTGTACAAGTTACTTGCTACAGTTTTTCTTTTGATTTGCTGTTGTTTGCATAATGTTTATTTTGGCACCTCCTTAGCCAAGATTGACAAGACTGCCATTCCACCAGAAATCCACGCACTGAGAACAAAGACTGAGCCCTGATCTGCTAAGCCTGGCACAGGGTTGCAAATTAACAGAGGATGACCAATTTTTCCCTGAGTAGACATAAATTCAAGAGCTCCTACTGCTATGTGCTGATTTTGTTCCAGTTCAAGTCAGGACAAATGTTTGAAAATGTTATTTAGTCCTTGGAGTTCATATAGAGCAATGGTAGTTTGACTTCAGCCCTTTCACAGCATCAAATTGAGTAAGGTTTTTCCTTCACATGCTCTTAGATTATGTTTTAAAATATTATCAAGTAATTAATTACATCTTTCTCTTGAGTATTAAGATGACAAGGAGGGAAGACATTATGGTAATGAAGCAGGGAAAAGAAAGAGTCTCTGTCAGAGAGCACTGTTGGCTGTCTGAAATTACTGAACAAAACATGGCTGTCAGTGCAGCTGAACATTCATCCTGTTATTATAGTATCAGCCTTTAACAAAGTCCTTGGTCTGAGAGAGCTAAAGTATTGTACCTTTCAGCTCTGCACTCAAACAGAAATTGCTACAGCAAGTCTAAATGCATGGCATGCTGACAATGTCTCAGAACCCTTTGATGGGGAAAGTAACTGTCTAATCAATCCTTCTAATGTAGGGGAAAATACTATTAGCCAGTTTTTCAGTAAAAATTAAGTGGTTCACCGTGACTTGCCACACAGAATTTGTTCAAGGTAATTGACTTGCAGCCAGAAAATTCACAACCTGCCCATGAGACTATTACAACATCTGCATAAACATTCACTGTCACATTTATAATGACGTTATAAAGTCAACTGGTAATATTTTTTCCAATTATCCTCAAGGGTGCTACTTCGTGCTTGTGAAGAAGCCAAAGAGAATACTTCTGTGTATTTGTGGTCCCAATGAGCATGGGCTTTGATTAAAATCTCAGCCTTCCAGAGTAGTCAGAAACATGAGGGGCCATCTCTGTACCTGTGGGTTCTATCAGATCCCAAATAGTATTTTGGGTCTGATGTAATACACTGGAACTGCTGCTGGTTTCCAGTGTGGACTCACCCTACAGGTAAGTGTATGTTGGGCAGCCAGTGCCTTGCTTGAACTCCCTGTGTTCAGAGGGAGCTGGATCTTTGCAGGTTTCTTGCAGGACATCTCTGTACCTGCTAATCCTTCTTTTCAAGGACTCAGGCAGAGTCAGTTTTTGTTGGGGCCAGGTGTTCATTGCATAAGCCATTCCCAAGAAGAGAGTCCATTTTTTTCCCTCCAATTTACAGCATCACTTGATGCATTGATGCACTCGATACATGCTCGATCTAGAGCTATTTTAATAAAAGCCTCATTACTTTGAGCAGACTAGTGTGCTTCATTCAGGGAACCACTTGCTGAGCAAAATTGATTTTATGGAACAGGGCTTCTCCCCACTTTGCTTTGTACAGAAATAAATTTTTAGAGGATATATGGAGACATGTTCAGCACAGCTTGGCACTAATACTTAAACTTTTGCTTCGTCAGCAATGGCAACAGCAGTACAACTAGCAGTCTTGGCATTATGGACCTGGAAATTTATCAGGAGAACGTGCCATCTTCTCCTATGATTAAGTAAGTAGTCACTGAAGTGAGACTTGATGTTTAGTCCAATTTTAACTGCAAATCATTTACACCACCAAAACTGTGCCAAGCCCTGCTTTGCACCTGCTGCTGTGCCTACCCATGGTTTCAGAAAAAAAGCACATGCAGGTGTCTATGCAGAGTAGAGGGCACCAGACAGTGAAAAATTACTGGAAAACCCAGTCAGGTGGATCTCTTGAGAACCCAGATCCATCAACCACCCTGTCTAAAAGACAGTTCTCTGTGGTATCAGTTTTCTGTCATTGAACGTTCTTCTCTGAATAACTTCAAATATTATCAGAACTCTACTGTAATACCAAGGAAGGGCAAGCAAATAAGGCAATTAAAAAAAAAACAAAAAACAAACCAAATAGCATTCTTTCCAATAATAACAACAATAATAATTTGGCCCACAGTACAACTTACCTATTGTTTCTGGGAATGTTTCTACTGAAGATGCAATTCAATTATCCAGAGATGTGTGAGTACATCCTGCCTAAAGATCCTGGTACAAGCTGCCAGCTGGTGAATGTCATTATGCAGCCAGGGCACAGCCACTGCACAAACATACAGACTGTACATCACATACTGAACATGGGAACCGCCTGAAGCCAGTGACATCAGAAAATTGTCACAACAAAATACAGACATTGGAAATTCAGCATTTCCACCCAGGTTATGAGACTTACTGTGTCTTACCATAATGTCGTTTGCTTGTCATTGTGTGAACTGTAAAGATACACAGATCCTGGTGAAATGTAACACATGACATAACTAATACAAGCACTTCATCCTGCTACAGAAAAATGCTGCAAATCAGTTTTTCCTCATTCACAGATTAAATAATGAAATATATTCATTTTATTGTTTCATACTATGTAACCTTTTTCTTGCAGTTTTCTAGGCCTTGCATTGAGGGAGAAGTTTATTCATCATGAAGCAATGTTGTAGATTGTTCCTAAGTGTGACTAATAAGCTTTGTTGTTTTTTGTTTCTAAGTGAATTAGTAGAAGAAAAGGTTTTCCTTAAAGAACAGAGTGAAAACACTGAAGGTAAGTTGAATCATATCAATTAAAACATACAGTTTGAAGATAACACTAGTAATTGCACAGTAACTGGTGGGATTATTTTTCCAGAAAGTACTTCTGAGCTTTCAGTGGGAACAGCCAACTGTCAAAAGGACCTCCTGGTAATAAACTTTGATCTGGAACCAGAGTGCCCTGATGTGGAGCTGCGAGCCACCCTGCAGTGGATAGCTGCTTCTGAACTTGGAATTCCAACTATCTATTTTAAGAAATCTCAGGAAAACAGAATTGAAAAGGTAGTGTGTACAGAATTGGGCATACTACTAATGTCTACATAACTGTAGCAGTTATGATTTATTGAAGTTATTGAGCTTAAAAGGAGATGCAAAAACATCTTAATTACAGCAAGATGGCAATACTACTGTTTATGAGAGAAAGGAATTAGAGGGCAGGTGTGTCAGAACTTAAGGACTGTGAAATATGTAGTAGACTATCTATAGCATAAGAAAATCTCACCATGAGACCTTCTCCAAAGTCTCTATAGCATGCTTTGACAAATCTGTTCACTTTTTCATATCAATGACACATTAAATACTAATGCCCAGAGCAGAATTAACAGAGTTCTTTATGTGGTTGCATTTGAAAGGCTGCACATGGTTTACATGCAGTTTAAGTACAAAGGTTAAAAAAATAACAATAAAAAACCCCATCTGGGTGTAGATATCACATGTACAATGTTCTGCAACTTGGTCACTATAATGTGAGACATTGTTTGGACTTAAGATTTTCAGTCCTTATGCTGGTTCTGCCTTGCCTGTAACACTAATTACAGCAGCCTCAGGTCAAGTCTGAACTTGTGCCTGGCTGTTCATAAATTGTTCCAGCTGGCGATGCAGCTTTTGAGAGCAGAAGTCTCTTTCCAGATAGAGTGGGCAGACACAGATCACTGAGAAACTTCCTGAGGTGTTAGTCCAAGCCAGAGCCAGGAGCAACACTGAAGTCCAAAATAGTCACAAGAAGTGCAAACTCTTTCTCTTCCTGAATGATCAGCTGTTGCTCCTTTCTAGATCCCACCAAATACAACCACAGCATTTCAGAAAAGACCAAAAGTGACCCATTTCCAAGATCAGCAAGGGAGCTTAAGTTTAAGACTTAAAAACATGTTAGTATTTATGTCAATTAATGAAAAAAGTATTACAAATCAGTATTTTGGTCTCTTATGGGAAGATATCTTGAGTAGCAGAGATATTGTTTGCTTTTCTTGAGTACATGCATTTGGGAATCATAAACATAATTTAAAATGCATTCAACAGCAACCGTCCAAATTGCATCTAATTAAAGAAACAGCTGTCAGCTTTACCCATGTGCTTTGGCAAACAGTTAATTCAATTGCAAAAATACACTAGAGAATAATGAAGCACATCCTGCCTACAACAGCGTTCTTGGAAATCACGTGCCTATTAAATAACATTAAAATACATATTAAAAGTTTAGGCTGTAGTACGTAAATAGCAAACAGCTACACTAACTAGAGACACAATCTTTTCTTTTGTGCTTAAAACTGGAAACAGAAGGAGCAAACTGATTATTGTGAAATTGAAAGAAGTGAAAAGCTTTGATTTTCATTTGTGTGCTTCAGAAGAAAAAGGGACCAGATGGATGACCCTGTGAAGCCCATTATTAAGTACCAAAACCATCCTGGACAAAACTCAGGATGTTTTTTACAGCTGCTTAAGAATATATATTTTACCTCTGGTTTCTCTGGAAGTTAAAAGAAAAAGTCAAATACAGATACTGTCTATGTTTAAAACACAATTAAGATAAATGTCTTCATGTTATAAATTTTACACAGAATTCCCTCTCACCAGTACTATTTGAATATTTAAAATACTATGGGATGTATATATGGAAATACAGAAAATTAAACATAAAGTAAAATATAGCTAGTGGTAATGCAAAAATATTTTTTTAAGATGGATAATCACATTTCTGTTATTTTGACAATGAGCTGTTGATAACATGACAAATGGTGATCCTTTATCAAACTGACTTTGTTTTTACTTTCACTGCAATAAATAAGAAATATTGACAGAAGCAGTTAATTTAGAAAATGTCATGAGAGCCCATCAGTCTTTGGGGAGCTATGGAACTTGAGAAATGAAGTTTTTATAAATAGCAAGAACGTTGATGTTGCTGTGCACTGAGTGGTGTCCAGTCCCTCATACAGCTGTGCATTTACAAAGGGTGGGCTAACAAAGGTTTGTGTGCATGCATTCCACAAAACCTTAGAAAATGTCCACCAGATCCCAAGTGTATTTCATTGTGGTTCTTTCTATTTAGTTTCTAGATGTTGTGCAGTTGGTTCAGCGGAAGTCCTGGAAAGTGGGGGATATCTTCCAAGCCGTGGTGCAGTACTGCAAGCTCAGCGAGGAGGGCAGAGAGATCACACCCAGCCTGTTTGATTGGCTGCTTGAATTGGGTTAACAAAGTTGACTGGTTCAGCTTTTCTGTTTTATTCCAGTTTAAATAAGCAGTGGTTTGTGTAACGCTCTGATTTCTGAACATCAGTGACTAAAATGTGCAAAGATGTACAAACTCTACAGGAACAGCACAAGTCCATGCCACAACTGACCCAGGAGCAAAGTGAACCCGAATTTATTGTGTCTTTCTATGTCATGAGGGACTCTTGACCTGTTGTGCTATAGGATGCACTGTACTACGAGGGGATGGATTTTTAGCCTTCAGAATGAATGAACTACACAGTAAAGGCTTAATTATCTAATATATTCAATTTTCATCAATTTGATTGAGTCAGGTGAAACGGGATAGTACCCTAACATTCAGTTTTAAAACACTGAGATTTGTACAGTTTAATTGTTAGAAGCAGAGTGTGTTTCAGAATGCCTGGAGACACCCTTGTCCCTAGATAAATAATATTTATGGGGTTTTGAAATCCCCATAATCTCTTAAGGGGTAAAAATTTCTGAACACTTAACACCTTTGCAGTTAGACAACACAATAAAAAGCTGCTGAAAAAAACATTTTAGTTTCTTCCCACGTCCTTATTTCTCTTCCATAGCTGCTCCTGATTCCTGCAACCTTCCCAAAGAAATAAAATCCAGTCTCTCAGTTACTATCCTTAAAAAACTGATTCCTTTTCCCTGGGAAGCAGTGCAGTTCAGTATAGCTACACGTGATAGATTCCTGCACACAGCTCTGTGAGCCAGGGCAGTTCTCAAGCCCTGCCCTGCCCCAGCCCTGTGACCTTGGGCAAGTCATTTCACCTCTGTGCCTCAGTGTCCCTGCCTGGCAAAAGGGAATCATGATAGTACAATTGTTACCTAAAGTGCTTCTGTTGAAAGCACTTTGTAACAATCTACATATCAGTTAAAAGCAGTGAAAAAAGTATTATTTTAATTTTCGTGTAATTGAATAAATTGTTAATGAGGTGAAGAAATGCCTATCTGAAAAGAGTACCATCTTGTCCTAAAAATCTCAATGTTAATTTTTATAACTTATAAGAAAGCAAAATGTTTGTTAAAATTTCAGCAGACATATGTGTTCATTTTGAAGATAACTGTTTGGAATACATGTGAGAGTTCACATTCCTATAACATTTCTATAGTTTGATAAGATATACTCTGCTATTGTCCTGTTGAGATGATCTGTTGCTATCATGCACTTAGTAATACATTCTCCTGACTCTGCCAAAGAGACTGCGTGTGAATTTAAAGATAAAACAAACTTGTGACATCACAGTTCTTCTGCAATTTGTTTTTTTTTAAAAAAAACCCCTTGATTTTCATCTCTCCTACCCAAATAGAGGAATAGAATACCTGCCTGCTTTTCCCCAAAAAGATATTTAAGAGAAGTTTTATTTTCCATATAACAGTATATGCTTCTGTAATATTTCTTGAAAAAACCCTATCCTTTTGCACTAAATATTTTTTTAAAATTTGAAGTAGTTTTAAATAATTTATGAAAAAGAGCCATATTATCAGTTTTATCTTTAAAACCATTACAAAACTTGCATGATTGCATCACCCATTTGTTACAAAATACAAATTGTTAGTGAATCAAAATCTAATGTGGAACATTAAATAACATGAGTAATTCTCAATCTACTCTGCAGTAAAAACAGGAGAGGTTGCTTTACAGTCAAAATAAATTTACTGCAAACACTGAACATAACTGGAGTCATTGGGCTGAACTCCTGAGTATCTATAACTCCCAATAACGTGAGTGGCAACTAACTCTGAATACTCAGCATCTCTTAGGCTGAGAACTAATGAAAAGCACCAAGAATTATAGACTTAAAGTGCTTTGTTTGAGTTAATAAATGGGAAAGTGTATTTATTTTTAAACCAAATGCAGTTAGTTGTCAGTATACAATTTTTTGTTGTGATAGACTAAATGTTTACAAAGCACAAATATCATGACAGAGTTGTAACAGTGTGATGCAGTTTCTCTGTACAGTAGTTCTTAATGTTGCAATTTATTCAGAAATAAATTTATGTTATAACGTGTGTTCTCTTTGCCTTCCTAAAAAGTTCACAGATGAGCTATGGAATTTTTGATCTATTAAATATTTGCCTGCCATCCCTGGAGCTTCTCAAACTCTGCTTCTCAAAGACAAATCTGATCCATGGCTCTGACCACAACAAGCCAGAGCAAGGTCCAGGTCTTACCTCAGTGCCAAAGCTGCTTGGGTTCCACAATTCATTCAAGAGATAAAAGGCTAAACATAACATTCTTAGGATCACAATAAAATAAAAAGAACTGATACCCTGATTGCCCAGAATAACTCCCAGTGTACAAACCTCTATTAGTGCTCACTATGGCTGCTTTCAGTACGTGCAAAAGTGAGCAGGAGGGGGGGAGACAGAAGTTCTGGAGTTTCCTCTCCTTGTGTAAGTTAGCAGGGGCATTTACTGCAATATTGCCTAGATACCTCAGGTATTTCTACTGCTACACAGAAAAGGAAACCATCACTTCCCTGACTAAATAAGAAAAGCACTTAATTTTAGAAGAAATTAGAATTGTCCATTCTTAGTCTTTTTCAGTTTTTTAGAAGTGGGTATTAAATACACCTAAACAAGAACAACATACAGCCTTAGGTAAAAAATCTCCCTCTGCATGAGCATGACGCAGGTTTTTAACAACGTTTGGGGTGGTTGCTCACTATCTTTCCTGACAGAAACTAGGATACAACGAATTAAAATCATATGAGCCAGATTCAAAGCAAACAAAATAGATGGGAACTTATCAAATGAGATGATGCAAGACTTGTAGACAGGTTCAAGTGGGAGCTGGAGAAGTTCTTGCAGGAAATGTCTCGGGGGATGCCCTGGCCATCAGAGGCCCCCCCGCAGGAGCAGCAGCCACAGCTGCAGTGCTCCCTTTCCCGGAGGTGGCTTCAGGGGCAGGTGCATTGCCACCCCAGGGTTGATTCTACCACCCTCGTAATGAGGAGCAACATTTGGCCTGTAGATCTGTTACTCTTCCAAAAACAATTCTACTGTATTTGAATTAAATATTTTAAAACTTCATTTTAAATGTTGTGTTTAGGGTTCTTTTCATGTTGAGATTACTAGAAGCTGCAAAACTATACTTCAGTTTTGTTCAAACCTCTGAAGATTTTTATTGTCTTCAAGTAAATTAACTATGGTCTGTGATAAAAACAGTCACCTGTAAAATTCAGCAGGTAACTTTTCTGAAGAGGCCAGTTTTACAGTTGCTTTTGCCCTGTTTTATGCAAAGCTGCATGACAGACAAGCATAAGAATGTCACTGTGAATCCTAAACTCTACATTTCAAAATGACAGAGGGGAAAATACATCAGTACAATGAAATAAAGTACCCATGTGACCTACTTAAACAAAAAAAAATGCAGCTCAGAAGGAAAGCACATTCATACTAGCCAATTCAAGAATTTGAGTCAGAGCCGTTCCTAAACCTTTAACACATATGAGCAAACTATAACGCCACTATTTCAGTTTTCTCAAACCACTCTGAACCCAGTCATCACAAGGAACAGGCCCTCAGAAGGCAGCTTGCAGCTGTGCAGCATTTAGCAGGACAGACAGTTAGATGAGACAGCTGAACTATCAAACTCATTAAAACAATTTCCAGTGAAGACAGGGCTGGCTGATGGGTTGCTTCAGCTGAGAATTAGACAGTAAAGTGCAGCAAACTGGAAAATAGAAGCAGGATATATTTCCACATCCTTTCACTAACTACCCAGGAAATGTGAGTGATCCCACTGAAGGAGACAAAAAAAGAAATCAACACAAAATGCCACTTTTAAAACATGAGTGGGTGTGAGTACTACTGTCAAGACCTTTTCAGAAAGAATTTGAATCTCACACGTCACAAATCCAAGTACACATCATGTGCTTTCATGGAAATCCCCAGCCTTGTGAAGTGTATGTTCTGTCCTAGAGAAATTCAAACTTCAAACTACAGAAACTTCTTTCCCAGAAAAACAGAATTGCATATTCACAGAGGTTTATCCTGAAAGGATTTCAAAGTTCTAAAGGACAAAAAAATTACAGCAAATATGATTTCTACACTGACAAGCCCTACTAAAGCACTTCAGGGCTCTCCTGAGGTAATCCTTTTCAGTAAGGTCACTGGGAGCCAAGTCTGTCAGCATTTCAGGGTAATGTTAAAAGCTACAAGGTATGCAGATTAAAAAAGTGCCAGGTAATAGAGCTACAACATACACATTCACCATTTTGGCTGAGGGACTTACGTGGAACCAGAGAAAGGGATAAAGCTGCTTGCTGCCAGACCCACAGAATGGTCCAAGGAAGACATACATTTATGCAATACATTGCTAATATATATCTCTGTAATTTATTAAATCCACATATGGTTAAACCAAAGCACAGAGAACCTAACATCAAAGCATTCACAGCAAGTATCTAGAGTACTACTGAAATTCTTACAGGGTGCCAAGCCAGTACCCTTTCCAGCAGTGCTGGTAACCACACCAGATGTGAAAATATTTCACATATGAGCAGGAAACTTAGATAACTTAGCCTGAAAAGCAGTTCTACACACTCAAGAATCTAGGAAGAATCATAAATAGAACCCAGATGGCCTGCCAGTCCAATGCTTACTGTATGAAACCTCATCTCAAAATTTCTTGCAAAAATAGGACAAGAGCTTGAAGCCAATAACTATTACAGACATCTGATTCACTAGCATAGTATAAGAAAAAAATCATAAAGGAAGAGGCAACAGGAAGAGAACCAAATGAAAATACTAAAGGGGGTGGGGGGAGAATCTGGCTCCTAATCACAGTACAAAGAATATTTTCTACTTTGTGATAGTTCACAGCAAGTCAAATTTCAGTTTTTAACTGCACAGTAATTGTGCACGTCTCATTATAGTCACTTTCCTCCATTTATGTCAGCTGGAAATCTCCCAGATCACAGGTGCCCATCAATCTTGGGACATTGGGCAATTCTAAACCAGCACAGAACAGCACTGCCCTTCCTGGCCCCTTCAATTCCAGCTTAGTGAGATACATTTTGACACCTGAAGGTTTTGCACAAAAACCCAGGAAGCATCACAGGCATTACAGACACTTTTGGGTCAGTCACTTTGCCTACTGGTGAAAGTTACATTTTAAATGATCTGCAACTCTGCTGATTTCTCCCATAGCACAGCACTACTCGAAATAACCAGGAAATCTGCCAAGTGATGACAGGACTTTTGTTTCTTCATTTACACACAAGGATGCTGGCAAGCACTCAGAGGTAGTCACAACACATCAGCTTTAGTAATTTCCTACTGAATTTAACAACCTTTAGAAGTCCACAATCACCCAGAGATATAGAATACAAACAAAATACCTCCAAGTTCATTCTCTGCTGTACACTTCCTTTCTCCCTCTTTACCTCTTCATCCTTCTCTCAAGTCTGCTGTAGGAGACCAGTTAGTTCTGTTCCTTCACTATGCCTGCAAAGAGCAACTGCAGTTCCAGGTGCTCTCATCCATTTCACAGTTTATGTCAGGATCCTTGGCTTCCAATCTTCAGTAAGCAGAGCTTCTTCATGCTGGATTTAATCACTGGGCCAGAACTCCAAGATGAAGTCACCACTGATATTAATTTTTTTTTACATCTGTTCAAAATAGGAGAATGAGGACAGAGCAGAAAGGAATGGATTGAACAGAAAGATGTGGGCAAGTAGGAGAGGGGAGTTTAACTGCAGCATGCATGCAATAGTTAATAGCAAGGCAGTTCAAAAATGGCTGCTGGTTTTCTCCAGCAATATGAATGGGGCACCGTATTACAAGAAGCAAAACTGGCATTTTAATTCAATGCTTTATTACACATGCAAAAAAAATAATACAAAAGTCCTCAAAACAAGTGCATACCAACACTCCTTTCACAGCTGAGATTATTATAATGTTCTATTCTTTTTTATTTAAAAGGTAACTAGTTAAAAATTACACATAAAGAAATTGAGCTATACTAGGAATTCATTCTCACTAATCATGATTTCTGTCTGGTGACTGAAATAACAGACCAGATTCTTCTCAGTGCTACTCAGTGAAGAGACAACATGCACTAGTTGAAATATAAGGAACTGTTCCATTTAAACATAAGAGGGGGAAAAAAAAACCCTACTCTTCTTCTTTACTATGCAAGTGATCAAATAGGTTGTGTAGAGAAACTGTTGAGTCCTCATCCTTGGAGATGTTCAAACCCATGTCAAGTCCTGGGCAGCCTGCTTGGATGACAGGGTTCTGAGCAGGGCAGGCTGTTGTACTAGACGATCTCCAGTGGTCCCTTCCAACTTCCACAGTTCTATGAAGCCATATCTAAATCAAACCTATCAAATCTATAACTGTTCTACTGCAACAGAAGGTGAACAAAAAGAGTAAAAGAAAACAGATCTGAAAGGCTGAGTTTATTGACTCTGAAACTCACAAAGTAGGCAGGCATACACCAAACTGGATCCTTCCTTTTCTTCAGTCAGTGCCAGATTCTACAGGAGTTATCCTTGCTCCCTGGTAAGAAACAGACATTGTGAAGGAATCATTTAGGTGTATTGCACAGTATATCCATTTTTGTTTATGCCTACATCAACAATATACCCAGGAGACACATAAATACTTCTTTTCTCCATAACTAGCCACAGGCAGCAGAATGTAGGGCAATATTTTTAGCTGAGATCATCCTGCATCCCATGACTGAAATGAAGGAAACCTGATCAGAGTTCAGTACCAGATACACAAAAGGTGTGCTCCCATTTAGAAACCTTTGCCTTTTGTTCATCCACACCTCCCTCAGAAGAAGGCATTGTGAGAGAATGGCTTAGTCACTGCTCTGGTGCTGGTATGTGCCCACTGGAGAGATGGAAAGGTGTGCCCATGCCTTTGCACCAATTTGATCATGGCCATATTCTCTTAAATCTCAGTTCTAAAGTGAAGTTCTAGATTTTATATTGCAAGTCACTGCTGGTACCTGCATTTGGCCCCAGGAAAGTTTTCAGATTATTTTTGTTTTGCTGTAGCAAAAAAAAAAAAAAAAAAAAAAAAAAAAAAAAAAAAAAAAAAGAAAAAAAAAAGAAAAGAAAAAAAAAGAAAAAAGAAAATAGAATATATTAATTACCTGTAATGATTGTATCACCTTTGTAATTAAAAGCACAGGAGAATATCTCATCAGCATGGCCCTCTAATATCTGAAGGCAGTGTCCAGTAGCAGCATCCCAGAGCCGAGCTGTTTTATCAGAACTGGCTGTTAGTATGCAATTGCCTTTAGGGTTGAAACACACCTTTAAAAAATACAGAAATTAATTATGTTACTTAACAAGTCAGTATGCCTAGAGAAAGAAGCTAAAATCAAGGATAGTATTCCACTAGAGTCGTGCTGGCAAACTTCTGTGGCTGAAAACTTAGTGTATTTACAAAGGCCTTATACACCATGACCTTCCTACAGGATCATAACTTCCAAATATCAATCACCAAAATCAGAATTGGTAGCAAATGTAGCAGCTTTATTTAATGTTATCATTATTACAATGTAAATTTTATACATATTTTGTAGAGTTCTACATTAAATAACATACATCTCTGTAGTATCAGAATCTACACTGGAAACAATTAATCTTATAGTAAGTCTCTATATTTTTAAAACAATCACTGCCGTAACTGCATGGATTTCCAGACAATCAGGCACATTTTCTGAGCACTAACCAGACAATATCAGTTTATTATATAGTTCAAATTTGCTTAATCACTGAGGGCAAAATGTCTGCTCCCCAGAAATCCAATTTCCAAGTAATAACTTTCCTAAGTGGTCACATCTCCATAGAATATCTGCAGACATACATGGCCTTTTCCATATGCTCCCAGAAGAGCAGATTCTCTTCTCCAGCACTGAAATGATGCTGGTACTAAGGCCCTGATGGAAGCTGTCTCTAACCCACGCTCTTGGCAGCAGTTCAGACTGTCCTCAGTGGGTCTACACTGAGTGTGAGATAGTGACTTTGCAGTGACTTTAGTAACTGAGGAAAGACCAATCCTTCTGAACTTACTATTCTCTCCACAAAATTATTATACAGACAAATCAATAGAATGAAAGCATTCAAGTTTTGTTCATTAAGAACCATCCTAAATTCAAAATATTAATATTTCAATATCAAAATACATCCATAAAAGCAGCACAAACATAGCTTGGAAGCTAGGAAGATAACCTATTTGAAAGAATAATGAAAAACTGCAAGCAATAAATAACAAAATTTGAAAAATACAATGTTGGAAGTAACTAAACCTATTTGGAACAGAACCTTGGTGTTCAAAACTGAGCCAGATAAGCAAAGCACATGAGCACATTCCTCATGACCAAGTGATTCTTGAAATAGACTTTGTATTCCAAAATCCCTTATGTACTTTTGAAAATAAAATTCTCCATGTATTTTTCCACAGAAATATGGTTTTTCTGTTCCATTCCATAAATCAGGTGTGCAGAGAAATGCCAAAGTGTAAAGAGGAGCACATCTGGTAGAAGTAAGGAATAGGGTTGATGGTAAAAGCCTTAGAGGAAACAGCCTTAAGACCTTAACAAGAGATTAAAACCCTGGTGCTTATACTGTCAGAGAATATGGGACTCCAATGGCAAAATAACACAGGCACAGCTTAGGACAGGTCAGACAGGAGCTCTGTTAACGATGATCACACTGAAAGAACACTTAGAGATCATCTCCATCTGCTCCCCTGTTCTTTACCAAGCGGGTGTGCAGACCCAACTGATTCAGGAGGAGGAAAGAGCTAAGGAAACAGTCATTTCAGTGACAACAAAGCCACGTGCCCACCCCTAGGAGGGATGGACTTAAGTGACTGCCACCATTCTAAGGAATCAAATGGTAATGCATCACAGTACAGAGAGGTGGCTCTTGGAACCCATAGGAGTAGCACACCCAGTATTGTCTTAGCTCAGAAGTGGGGAATTGGGAAACAATCATTGTCTGGTAGCTTTTGGCCAAAAGGAATGTTCTTTTAGTAAAGACAGCTTCTTAGCCAGATCTGTCAATCTTAAATATTAAAGAACGTGGTGGTATAACAATGAACAGTATTCCTGCATCATGGAATATCTGGTGGATTGGATGTCACACATAGATTAAAAAAAGGTGCAGACCACACACAGCTTACCTTTGAAATTTCATCTTCATGCCCTTCTAGCTTTGCAATGCACTGTTTTGTTCCTGCATTATAGACTCTTGCTGACCCTGTTGCAGTAGGAGCCATATGTGATTGTTATGCTTAAGCACCCATTTCAGTAAGAACATTTCAATAAGGTCAGAAGGAATTCATCCTCAGGTTTAATTTTGGAAGAAATAGAAGGCAAACTTCACAGAGTTTCCTCCAAGGGTAAAGCATGTTAAAAAGAATCTGTAATACATTTGGAAAAGAATAATTTCCTTTCCTAACCAGAAATGGACTATCCCGGAAAATTCCTAAAACACGAATAGAAAGGTCCATGTAGAACACAGCTTACTGAAGCCTGTTATTTCAGAATGTATGTTTCATTTTATTTCATAATCTATTCATTGCATTTAATAAGATAATGATTAAATATCATGAAATCTTTTACATTGTCTTTTGTCTTAATATAGCAAGTACAGAAAAATAGATCCAAATAGTCCTCCCCATTCAGTCTGGTATCCTGTTTCTGGAACTGTGTATCTAAAACTAATACTGTATTGTCATTATGCAGTATAATATAAATAAGTGAGCAGGTGAATGCAGAAAACTATTTATTGTGATTCCTAGACAAATAATAAACATGCCAAATCTCTGCATACCAATAACAAAACAAAATTGCCTTTCACTACCTCTTTATTGTCTATTCTCTTGCTGTGCATTAGAAAAGCCTGCTAGCAAATCCACCAGTAAAATTCCAACTACATTTTTCATTTAAGCCTAAATCTGAAGCCACCAAATCAACCCCCTCAAAAGCTATTTACATACACATTTTAAACATATTTCCTGCCACAAGTGAATTATTTCCTTCCAAGTTTGAAGTTAAAGGGGAAAGACACGTGGAGCTGATTGAAGTACGAACGTAAGAACTTTGCCACTGGAGAAAACTTTCAAAGTTTAATGCCCAATTTCTGTAATGCAACAAACATTTCTTGATCTATAGTTTTGAATCAAGCCCTCCTCTTCATCAAGCCACGCTCAAAGCAGAGCCGAAGGGAAAGGACAAAGGGGTTTGATGGTGAGTTGCAGCTCCCCCAGCCCCTCACTCACCATCCGCAGAGGCCGTTGCCACGCGCTGCCCGGCGTAGTCAAAGCACACATCCAGCACCTCCCTGCTGTGCGCTGCCAGCGTCGCGATGGCTGTCCCTGTCACGGCATCCCACAGCTGCACACACACACGGCCATTGATCGCCTCCTGGGACTAACTCACTCTATTGAGAGCTACCCCATTGATAAAGCAACTCCTAGAGGCCCTTTCTGATGTTTGGCATGTAATAACGTGAACGCTGAATACAAATCAATAATGAGTCACTCTTTAGTTAGTTTAATGAAGTCCTATACATTTTTTAGTTCAATGTATTGATTAAACAAGACTTTACTAGATTTCACTGAAATAAGTAAGATCTCTAATTCATTGTATGTACTACTTTAAAATAATGTTCCTCAACTTAAAAAATATCCATTTTATATGTCAAGTAGCTGTATTTACTACCTACTCAACCAGCTTACCATGCACGTTTTGTCCATCGATCCAGTGACAATTAGAGAACAGTCCCAGTTGAACTGGGCACTACTAATCTCTCCTCGGTGGCCTATTAAAGTATGTAACAACCTACCAAAAAAAAATTAAAAATAATAATTTACATTTATAGTGTGTATTTTTAGATACATATTTAAATTGTAAGTTTAGAAAATGGTATAGTTAAGGCATAAAGTCTTCACCATTAAAAAATTGAATGGAGTGGTGCAGCTCATTAAGGATTCTAGCACCACATCAATTCCATTTTCTATCTTTGGAAAAAAGAGGCAGTGAGGAATAAAATGGAAAATTCCTCCCTTCTCTTTCAAAAATATTTTAGTGAATGTATTTCCAGTGAAACGTGATGATTTTCAGTACCAGTGACAGATTCCTTTTATTTGTCTACATGCTAAGCATATACAGCGAGTTTTTCCACATTACTCTCCCATTATCCTACTTCAATGAACTGCAAACACCACATATTTAAAACTCTACATAATCTAAACCTTTTATAAAATCCACTGAAGATCAAATGGAAGTTAATCAGGTACTTAATGTGAGCATGTTCCCAAATAACAGGCAAATGACAGCCCAACTGAAATATGATTTCTAATCCTCATTAATCCTGAACTTCTTGCTGCACAAGACTGGCAATACAAGTCCCATTAAATTCTTCAGCTTTATCTGAGTAGAGAGGTTACGATTAGCCAATACTGCTTCCTATTAATTAATGGCCTACAAGGCAACAAAGCCTAAAAAAGATTAATTGAGATATACATGTATTAAAGGATTAGAAAATTGGGTTATTATCACAATGCTAATATCACTGCATCATTAATAGAAGCAGACTGTAAATAACAGATAAACTAATGACTAGAAAAACAACTAAATCAGTTTAAGTGACTGCAATGTTTTTATTCATTGCACAAGATATATAAGGGTAGCTAAATCAATATATGTGCTAAATGAACAGCAAAGAAAATTTCCTGAGCATTTGAATTTGCTATTTGTTTATAATAACAGAACTTGATTACGTTCATAGCATTTTACAGAATTACTCCTTTTACTTTCTAACACTGTGAGGTCTACACTGTTGTAATTGTGTAGATTTTTTTTCAATAGAACCAAAAATCAACAGCAGATAACAGAGGAAAACTTAATTTTATAAACATATTATTTGGCCATCAAGACTGCTGTTACTGTAATACCTAATGCTGAAAATACCTAGTAATACCTAGAAAAATTAAATACAAGCTCTGTAAGGTGTAGCTCAACATTTTCTATTTAATTTGTCCCAAAAATCATACAAAATAAAATTATATTTATTGGAGCTTTAGTACCTGCCAGTGCCAACATCCCATACTGCTACTGTATGATCAAAGGAGCCAGTGATGATCCTGTCTCCAGTGGTATTGAAAGACAGAGCAACAATTTCTGCTGAGTGCCCCTGAGAGAATTTTTAAAAGGAGTATGAAAATACAAATCATTACTTTTCCATTAATATAGTTTAATGTGTAGTCTTTTTTCAGCAGCATAATCACTTCCATAATTCATCACTATTTTATTTACTTTTCGTCCAGTATATCACAATTTTGACAGAAAGATCTACCGACTGTGGAATAGTCAATACCTCAACAAGCAGGAAGCCAATTCACCACATGTGACTTAGGATTTATGTGAGAGAAATGCATTGAAGCAGCAGAGGCCAATCTGACCCTGGGGAATGCCAGCAAGCCATGCAGAGCAAAGACAGATGACAATCTAGAGGTAACTGGATGGCTGTCCTCTGCTCATGTCTACCTCCTCCATACAGAGGAGGTCACAACTGACAGCAGAGCAGCAGGTTTTAACAAGTGATGGAAAGAATTCTAATCTATAGCAGTAATGTGACTGCA
This sequence comes from Cettia cetti, assembly GCA_013401135.1. NCBI lineage: Eukaryota > Metazoa > Chordata > Aves > Passeriformes > Sylviidae > Cettia > Cettia cetti. The sequence goes on from VZUI01040516.1 coordinate 75,779, forward strand.
ATGGGAAAATCTGTCTTTTGATAAATAGGACTCATAAAATACCACAGCTTTTTCATTCCCTTCAAGTTTTCTTATTCTGTTTTGTAGCTGCAGTCACTATGGGATCACATGGTAAATGAAACTGCAAGGTTTGAAACAGTTGTAGTGGTTACACTGTTATTTATCTCAGCTGGAACACTAAGACAGCAAGGAGCACCTCTGAAAACATAATGCAAACATACATTTAAAGTGGCTACTTCTTCTCCTTTCTCTAGATCCCATAATTTGGCAGTGGTATCCATGCTTCCAGTTGCCAACAGTGTGCTCTGAGGATTAAATGATAAACATACCTATGGCGAGAAACATTGGATAGAAAAAGTTTAAAGGCATCCATTTATATGTATTTTCTAAAGAAAAATAAAGCAAGGGTCAGGATTAATATTTTTAAATAAGAAAAAGGTCTGAAATACCTCATGGTATACAGAAGACTTGCAGAATTCTTCTAACAGCTCACGAGAAGAGCAACAAATCCTTACCACATGACTCTGGATAAGCATTCAAACCAAGTGGACTCCTTGCAAGCACATGCTTTGTTTTCTTTATTTCAAAATTCTCTTTGAAATTCTCCAGTTATTGTCCAGTCTGACAGTCCTCCCTAGCACTATCATTTGGTAGGTTTTCTCTGTTACTTGATGAGATTGGGCAAAGATCATCCAAACAGTTCTGTGTACCCTCAAACACATTCTATGCATTCTTACCCCATCAGGTGTCATTAACAATGTCATTTACCAAGGGCATCTCCACAACATCATATTGAAGAAAAAGCAAGAACAAAAGCTCAACTACTTAAATTCATTTTTTCACATTAAAAAATCATGTAGTCATCCTCCCATTCTCTGTAATTATCCAGTGTGATTGCTCTGCAAATAAAGAATAGCAGGTACCACGAAAAAAGGAAAACAGTAGCTCAGTTCTTTCATCCTGAGTAACTGTGGGCATGCCCTTGCCAGCAGTGTATCAGACACAATAATGGCCTTTCAGAAATAGATCTGATTCAGAGAAACACATCATTTCCTGATGGCAATTATCTTCTTCTAATTACTTGTCAGCACAACTCATAACACTCCAGATCTAACCTAACCCCTAAGAAGTTAGAAAAAATGGAGAGGCCTTTAAACATTTACCTGACTGATTTGTAGAAGCAAAATCCCTGCAGCCTTTCTCTACAAGCAAACATGTTCTGCATTGTAAGGGGTAATTTAGAGTACCCAGAGAATCAAAAATACACTGAAACAAACCCCAAATTCCAATATGGTAAACCGCTGTTTTCTTGCCCTAGTTAAGGCCACTCAATCTACAATTAAATTATTTTTTTTTTCAGAAGCAATTTACAGCATTATTTTATTGAACAGTGATTTTACAGCTATCTTTAAAAATCCCCCAAACCCCATGCATCATTGAAATTCAGAGTTTTAGTGTCATTACCCTTTTAAACTGAAATTTGTGCATCAAGGTACTTGCTGTTGCTGATAGAGGTGCTAGAGCATGGGAGAGGAAACCAAGCATTTTTAAGCTTAAACTGCTTTAATTTCATAGATCTTTGACATTTCAGCATCCCACATATTCCCAGTTAACACACTTCACATTTTAGAAATTTGTTCCTCTACAGCTGCAGTCGGTTCTGTACACGAAGTACAGATCTCTGTGTAAAAGACAACACAAGCAATTATGTTCTTGTGTACTTAGTTTTGCAAATCTGAGAGGCAATGCAAGATAGCTAGAAAAACATGTGACATGTAATCAAACAAAAGTATTGCAGTACAAACTGCAATAAACTGAAAATTCTAATTGATATGGTATTTTTCAATGTTTTAATATTTAGCAAACAAGGGAAATTGGAACAAAATAAAAGTAGAAATATAATTTCAAACTGTGTATGAGGGTTTATTCTATCTCAAGAACTGTCAAACTATATTCTCTTGTAGTGCAGAAATGTTAACAAGACCTGGATGTATGAATAGATGTGTCACAATAACTGTGCCTTCCAGTGGGAGCTCACAGGCAGTTGGAACTCATAGTCATCAACGATGGTGGAAGGAAACATAAAGGAATAAGAAATATCCATCACTACTCACTATTTCTGCTCTATGTCCTCTGAAGGTATAAAAACATTTTCCTGTTTCTGTACTCCACAGTTTGCAGGTTTTATCAAAAGATCCAGTGGCAATCTTGTCACTAAATAGAAAAAAAATCCTATAATTTTTACATAGAAAACCCCTCTGACTCCAGAGACAGCAGAATCCAGAGAAACAACACCCAGCCTTGGAAGCTCCCAGGCACTTTGGTGCTCACTGCCACACTACAACATCCTGCAGCAGGATTTCACAAACACGAGTTTGTGAAGGCAAAAATTAGCAGACAGTGAGCTTCTAAGAGAGCTACTGTCCTATCTATTAGCACATAGATGCTTTTATTTATTCATAGCTGATGACTGACCTACTTTAGGCATGATGTTGTGCTGCACCTACAGATTTCTTAGCAAGTTATATCATTTCATCAGATAACATCTTTTTATCAACTATTATAAATGCAGTTCACACAAATTTCAGAAGTTGAACTCTACTCCCACTAAAGTCAGTGGAAGTGCTGTGACCATCTGCAGTTCGAGCAATGCTAAAGTGAAGTCTCCAGAAAATGTACCAAGGGGCACTGTACTAAAACCTAAAGATAAGCAGAAAAAAAGTGTGTTTATCAAATCTTTAATACAAAAGTAGTCCAAAGTTCTCATCAGGTTTGGTCTTGCTGTATGTTGCTTGTCCCCTTTTACGTTACAGTCTATTTATTGTTATTAGTTTCAGCAAGTTATATAAATGAACTTCATTAAATGCTTTTCTAAAATAAAGAATAATATCAGAATATAAAACACTGACACAGTGGGGTCTAAGTTTTCCTTTCCGCATAGAAAAGAGAGATGAAGTTTCAAATAGTGTAAGAACAAACCTTTTAATTTATTTCCTGATGTTAATTGTGTATTGTTCAATTGATAAATAGGACATCCAACAGTAATGTGATTCAATAGAAAGATAGGAATTAATTTATCTTACTTTACAGAAAAAAACAGTTTTGTCACACATGACAGCTTCCTCACAAAGCAAATGACAATGAAACTTCAGTAGCTAACATGTAATTCCCTTCACCTAATAGGTGGCAATTCCAATCTATGGCAAACAATTACTGGAGAAAACAAAAGGTGCAAAAAATTGTATCTGACATTCACACAGCAGCACCTTGTGGATTTTACAAAAATTACTCAAAACATGTGACATTTCTTAATCATGTCCTAAATAATATTGAATTTGTAATGGCAAATGGAGAAATTCACTTCTTTCTCCTTAACTGAAGCAACACAGATTGAAATAAGCACTTGTATCTCACATCATATACAACTACATGGAGGCAGAAGAAAATGATTAACATTCAGAACACAATCTGGTCGTGTATATATTACTGAAATAAACTGTGTTTTCAATATATTCAACTGACTCATTTATATATTTTTCAAGACTGAATACCTAATTAAATTTTTGGTTAGAATTTCTACATTTAATTTTTAAAATGACAGCAGAAAACATGTTTGAATGGATCTCTTGCACAAATAATGACGGTGTCATCCTACAGTGATTAACTATAGCTGAACTTTAAAAACTCAGAAGTTGAATACTTTCTATTTGAAATAGCCTATTATTTGTTAGAGTATTTGCCAAATAACAATATTAGCAATTATGAAGAACCTCAGAGGAAATTTATTTACCCATAGGGGTTATTGAAAGCTATTGCATAGACAACATTTCTGTGTCCCTCCAGCGAGCGCAGCTCTTCTCCCGATGCTGTATCCCACAGTTTGCAGGTTCTATCATAGCTTCCAGTGATAAAGCTAAAGCAAAGAGAAATTCATTTCTAAGTACAGCAAATATCTTAGTGATCCTAATGCACAGCCAAATTATTTATTTCCACAGATTTTAGTTAGCATTGTTTCAGACCCTAAATCTCCTCTTTCTTTCAAAAATACAGATTTATGACCACAAAAGGTTTATTTTCTTCTTTCTTTTTACCATCTTATTCATAAAAGCATCTTTTTTCTAATCTTTAATGTATTTCATCCAGAAAGTATGCTGCTGCTTTCAAGACATGAAGGAAAAAATCATGAGACATATGTCCACAGTGAAATCAATTAACATGAAAGCTACACTTCCACTACAGTGAAACTCCCAAATGAGTTTATGTCAAAGACTCATTTAGGTTTTAGCAATATTTAGCTTATTGCTATAAAGTTGTTTCTTTCTGTAATATGGTAATTATCAACAGGCTATGGCTGTAGAAGAAAAAAAAATTACATAAATTGAATCTCACCAGCTACTTTTTTGCATCTCCCATTGGTTTTCCCAGAGGCCTGAAATATAATCCCCAATTATGCCTAAAGCTGCTCATAAGCAGCAGAGCTGAACTCTTTTTGCAGCTAAGATAAGAGCACTGAAGTTTCCCTACCATTCAATTTACAAGTACAAAACTTCAATTAATGATTACATATTTTGACCTGGAAAACAACTTACCGGGAACCAGATTTGTTAAATGCGACATTAGTCAGAGGCAATATGTGTGTTCTAAGCACCTAAAATAGAAGTGGGGGCAGTGAGAGGAAAAACATTTGATGCTAACAAAATAAATAAAATTGCTCAAAATATTCAACAAATTTATTTTTTCTCCTCCTCCTATTAGAAGAGAAGAAATCCCACATTAATCATCAGATTATCACTGAGGATGTTATGTAGTAGTGATTTCAATTTTATACTTTATTTGAATGAACTGGGTTTTTCCCCATGTTTGCATTTTCTTCACTTTCTCCAAGACCAGCAAAGCAACCCTAGACCAGAGCTGAAAGGGCAAAACAAAAGAGGAGACCATGACTGTAAGATCACTGATGAAGGAAATACCAACTAATATTAAGCCTTAGCTGGTGAACCAAGAAATCCAGTTAAAATTGAGACTATTAGGGTATGGGATGCTTCCAGATGGCACTGACTTTATTACACAAAACAGGAAGGAAATAAAAGGGGTTATGACAAGGTGTGCAAAACCATAACAAAGATACTCAGCAAGACAAAATTCCAAGACAGAATTTCAACTTTAATGTCTGCATGTATTGTGGAGGTTGTGGAGGATACTGTTTTCTAACAGTGCTTTAATCAGACAGTATAGGATCACTCACATGAATGAGCCCATAGCCATAATAATACATACTAAGGTTTATCAAACAGAGGTGAAAATAGTTTCAGATACTGCAATGGAAGTCACCATGTCACAATACTTTAAAAGAACAAAAAAAAAATATAATCTGGTTGGTGTTAGAATAAACTGGCTGCTATAAAACACGGTTTGCACATGAACAATTTCACCTATTACAAGCAGCTCTCTTCTCAAGTCTAAAGCATAATAAAATCATAAACAGGGAAATCACAGCAATTGCTGACAGTGAAGTAAAGGGGTGTTAAAAATACCCCAGTGGTTCACTAGGTCTATTCTGTAGTGTAAGAATGAAGAAGAAACTGTTTATGAATGGTGAGATTTAATCATTGACATATTACCAGAACTTCAACTTCTTTTTCTTATCTCAAGTTATCCAAGCTGCCTGTCTCCAAAAGGAAAATGAGAAAGACTCATAGATCTTCTACTCAGAAGAGTAGGGACTCATCAAAATGGAAATAACAATTGATAAGTGAAGGACTGAGAGGGAGAAAGAAAAAGAAAATATATTTTATGTTACAGAAACAGCAATTTCTGCTCTCTAGAGAAAGCTACACAAGTTGTACTTTCAACTACAGAAATGGGAATGAGCAAGCAAGATGTGGAAATGACAAAAATATTGTGTTTTTTAAAAAGAGCCACCATATCCATCTGCATTTGAGAATCAATAATTATGGAAATTTATGGAAATCTCACCCATAACATTCTTAGGACTACATTCAGGCAGCTCTGAACAACAAAGGTGTTTTGAAATTATGAAAAAAAAGGGAGAAAAATGAGATGGGTTTTTATGCAATTTCAGATTATGAGACTAATTCTGTTCTTTCAATACCCAGTGCTGCAGTTGCTTCATCCACAGAACTCTGAGCCAGCAAGAACTGCCTGTGCAAATCATACAATAATCAAACCCTAAGGCAATATTAGAAAAAAATATACCTCAGTTCTGCAAAATCAGCTACAGCTGTACCTAAGATAAAAATCTGCAAATCACTACAGCATCCCATGCCATGGAACAGTTTAAACCTGAGAAATTGCTATAAAAGCTCATTTCTCTGTAGGGTGCCTAACACACCACCATCAGCATAATTATTTGAAATAACAGAAAGATGAGTTTATACACTTGTTTCAGATTACACTCCAGTGCAACAGCAATAAAAACCATTCATTTTCAAGCAATGCACACACGGAACATTTCTTTGAGAGAAAAGAAAAAATCTCACTCCCACCCATCTCTTATATTTTATTAGTATCTCAGAAGGACCTGGCACTCATGTTTCATTTAGAAGCCTTAAATAAAACCGAAACATCAAAAAAGTTCTTTTCACACACTTCTAACCACTCTTGAGTGAAGAAAATAAGCCAGCACTGATTGGATTTGCCTGCTTCTATTATTTCCAAATACAGAAGCTCAGACACAGCACTAAACCCATGAACAAATACATTAATTACACTCAAGTTTGAACAAGCATTTGAAGATTTGTCAGCCTCAGAGATGAACAAACAATTTTTAAAGCTTTTGAAAAGCAAGCCATTATCTCAGTTGAAAGCATGACTTGGAAAAGAAACTCCTTAAATTTAAGATGCCTTCCTACATAGCTCTGATTTCAAGGTGAAGTACATATATATTTCCAGAATTCACCCCGATAAGTATTGTGTGTCAAAAGAACCAAAGTGATACCTAGGAAGGAGTTTTTTAGCTGATCAAACCAACACAAAACATCTTTTTCTCTCTTAAGGTAACAATAAACACCATAGCACTGACCAACATTTTTGAACAGCTACACATTGCCATCTGCTGACACAATAAAATACAACATTTAACTATGTCAGATTGTAGCATGCAATCTCTAGAAGAAATTTTCATTTCCACAATTAAATACAATTAAACCTATTCTCAGCTGACAGACTCAATCCTGGATTTGGAGCTCTGAAAGGTCTCTGTAATCACCGTTCTTAAAAACCCTATTTGTTTGAAATAATATTTCAAGTGCTGTCTGTGAGCCAAAGATCAATTTACCAACATTCAAAGATAATAGTAATGACAGAAAGTAATGGATTTGTAATGACAACTGCATGTAACATAAAAGCCCATAAAATAATAGCAAAAATCCCACAATTTTCACAAAATGAAGAACAAGTAGACACATGTATGAAAATATTTTGGTCCTTTCCTAACAGCTAATTTACCTGGGGTCTATTTATAAGTTTTGTTTAAATGTGACTATGGATGTTGCTGGCCCACAAACTCTTCCTCAACAAATAAAAGATTGATTTCTCTCCATCCAAAACAAACCCTAGTGCATAAGCCTGTGAAAACAATGTCTAGTTATACCTCAGCCTTTTTGAGGGAATTCCTGGCAGAAAAGCTAGGCCAGATTCAGTTATCCTAAAAATGTCGAAAGGATTGAAAAGTGCCAAGAAATCAGTCAGAGTACAATACACAGCAGTAAAAACATACTCACAGTATCACAAATTAAACCCCCCAAAATACCCAAAATTATTTTAAAGATGCCTCTGACCTTAAAAAGAGAGAATTTGTGCTTCTGTTTTTCCCCTAGCTTCTCCTGCAATCTTTGTATTAGATGAATGACATGTTCCAAGCAGGAAGCTGTGATGAGAGGTTCTCTTTTTTGGATTTCTTCTACTAAGGCAGTAACATCTGTGCTAATTATGAGAAAACAATGAAAATAAACTCAAGAAATACCCCAAACACAAACCCACCAAATTCCATCCTCTGGCAATAATTATGAGTTTAAACCCAAGAATATTATTTACTTGCAAAGAAACTGAAGTAAACAATTAAATGTTAGGCATTTATCTCATTCTGCAAAGGCCTAAAGAAATAAGGATACATCATGCTTGGTTTTATACTTCCTTCCCTCTCTTACTGAAGTTGTACAGTAAAATTCAACTCTTAAAAATTGTATCTTGGCAAGAAATTTATCTTTTGAAACAATTTCCATGGAGGATCAGGCATGGGAGATGTGTGTCCCAACTGTCAGCTTAAATATCTGAATTAAACTGGAATTTCATAAATTCCAAACAAATTGCCCATGAAGTAGTCACAAGATAAATTATACATGCAAAGTCTTAAACCTGTCACTGTCTGTGGCTTCAGAAATCTCTGGCTGTTTCTACAGCTCTGACAGTAACTCCCACATGGCCCAGGGTCCATGAAGCCCCCACAGAGGGGGTCACAGCTAGTCTGTGGAACTGGATCATCTTTCCATGTCATCAGATAATTACTGATTTCTGGCTTTCAGTGAGAAACTACAGGCTGACTATGCCCAGCAGTCAAATCACAATACACTCTTAAATCAGTTTAGCAAGAAAGCCAAGCATTTCTGTTATATAGGAATTATTCAAGTCTATAGGGGATTTTCTGCATCAGTCTTCTAAATGGGAGCCACCATATGCCATAAATTAGCATCCTGTCAGTGTTTATACTCCTGTTCAGTAACACCAGCCAACTTATTTCTTTCACAAAGAGACTTGACAGGTTTTACCCACAGCACTATACTGGACAGTCCCAGGTAGACAAAACTTAAGAATTTTTTAATTGGGATTTTTCATCCTGCATATCCAGCTTACACTGTCTACTGAACTGGGCTTACATGCAAGGCCTCTTCCATATCAATGCTAGACAATCATATTATTTCATGTTTTTCTGTCTAATAAACTCCATAGATTTGGGCAACTTTATTTAATGGTGGCACTTTGTTATTTTTCTGAAGCCCTTCCCACCGGGGCTGGCTGAGTAGAGCACGTAGGCTCTACATAACAGCTGATCTCAATTATGCCTAATACAGTCAAGTAAGTTGTACATAAACATGCTATAAAAAGGTAAAGAGTGCTGTTATCTGAAGTAATATCATACTTACTCAGGTCTAAGATCAAGCAGATCTATTGATCTCGTCTTTGACTCACCACCTTCTACATATTCAAAAATAATTCCTTCAAAAACAAGTGATAAACAAGTCAAAAATAATTCCTTCAAAAACAAGTGATAAACAAGTCATAATTAGACTTCCAGAGTTTTATAAGATACACTGTAGGAGGTTAGCTGTTGCTGAAAGTAAGCATGGTAATGAACAATTCTGATGTGCTTATATGAAAAAAGATATTTAAAAATATTATTTCTGAGGTTTTTTCTAGTCTGGAAATGAGCAAGCTCTTTTTTCCAACAACCTTTTGCATCATTTAATCAGCATTAATTTCAAACGTGTAGACACGTTTTCCAAGAAGCCTGGAAAACATGTTTTACAAAATCTGTTATATTTATTCAAGTGTTTGGAAAGGCTTGAGTGCAGTAATGTATCAAAAATCATACCACACTTCAAATTTCTAGGTTTGCTCTGGCACCTCTACAACTTTCACTGTGCTGAAGTATTGAAATGTTTAGCTTCCTGTTTTGAAACAGCTGGTAAAGGGCTCAGCTGCTCCTTGATTTTCTGTGGAAAAGCATAATTTAGATGAACTTCTGTGTCATTCTGCATTTTCATAAGAAAAATATTTAATTTGAAAGGAAGACCCTTCTTTCCAATACACTTCCTGAGCTGGGAATCTCCAGCTTGTTCCACTTCTGAAATTTCACTCTGTCACCTGAGTACAGGATACACCATGACAGTCTGGCAGCACTGCTTTTCAAAGCACAGCTCTGCTCAGAAAATTCATAAATCAAGGACAAAAAAATAATAATTAGTATCAGCTAGGTTGGAAAAGGCCTCTGAGATCATTAACTCCAACCCACGACCAAATATCACCTTGTCAACCAAATCCTAGCACTGAGTGCCAGTCCTTAAACACCTCAGCCATGGTGACTCCACCACCTCCCTGGGCAGCCCTTTTCACTGTTTCTGTGAAGAATTTCTTCCTAATATCCAATCTAAGCCTCCCCTGGCACAGCTAAAGACTGTGTCCTCTCATGCTCTCACTGGCTGCCTGGCAGAAGGGACCGACCCTCACCTGGCTCCAGCCTCCTTTCAGGTAGCTGTAGAGAGCGGCAGCTGTTTTTGCAAGACAGCCACTTAAACACACAAATACTTTTTTTTTCGTATCAGCTACAGTCACTACGGACTTTCTAAACTCCTTACTGTGATGAGAGTAAGACTGCCTTGACTTCGCAGTAAGTCACTAATTGCAGCCACGACGTGCGATGAGCCGCTTCTAGCCGCAGCCTCTCACCCAGGCGCCGGGACAGACACCGGCACCTCCGCTCCAGCCGGCGGCAGGTGCGCCACGGAGCCGCCCGGCCGTGCCCAGCCCCTGCCGGGCTGAGGGGCCCCGCCGCACTCCCCACCACCCCCAGGCCCCCTCCGGCAGCACCCGGAGCTCCCCGGCCGCCCCGCTCCGCACCCGGCGGGAAGTAGCGCAGCAGCAGCCGCCTCAGCGCCATCGCCGCCGCCGCCGGCCCCGCGCGTCCTCCCGCAGCCACGGCAACGGGCGCGGCGGATGCGCACCGCACCGTCACACGGAACCGCCAGGGCTTCTGCGCTGCGCCGCCGAGAGGAGACCAGCGGATCGAGAAAGGAGTGCGCTAAAAAGTTACAGAATTCGGAGTGCCGAAGAGCCACTAGTAACGGTGTAGCAAATGTGTGAAAGCTTTTTGGAAAGTGAATAGTTACTTACTAAAGAGGCAAAGATTAATTAATTAAAAAAAAAATAAAAGAAAAACCTAATCAATTTAAATTTTTTTAAAGAGGTACTCAGGACTGAAGCACAACTATGAAAATACAGTTTAGAATCACAGAATCATTAAGGCTGGAAAAGACCTTACAATAGAGACCAACCATTAGCCCAGCACCACCATCATCACCACTAAACCATGTCCCCAAGGGGACATGCCTTTAGAACACAGCCAGGAATGGTGATTCCACCAATTCCCTCACCAGTTCTTAATATCCAGTCTAAGCCATCCCCTGGCACAACTTGAAGCAATTTCCCCTCCTTGTGTCACTTGTTACGCAGGAGAAGAGACCGACCCCGCCTCACTACATCCTCTTTTCAGGGAGCTGGAGAAGTGATAATGTCCCCCCCAGGCTCCTTCTCCCCAGCTAAACACCCCCAGCTCCCTCAGATGCTCCTCACAGGCTTGTGCTCCAGACTCTGCATCAGTTTCACTGCCTTTCTTTGGATGATGCATCAAAAAGAGAAGGGAAAATGGAATTGAAAAGAGATAACCAACATGGAATCATTAAAAGATAATGCATTAATAGCATGAAAATTTTGAGTCAAGCTTTATGCTGAAATGGTTGTAGAGCATCAATAGGGGGAAGCAGTAAACACATTGTCATTTGGCCGATCTCATAGCCCACTTTGTTGACAATGGATCAATACAAGACAGTCCCACTCAGTGTTTAACAATACGTGACTTTTCCAAAAACACCCATATGGCTCCCTACAGCTTCACTTTGAAGACAGTCCTTTGTTTTTTTGAAAGCCAGGAAATAAAATACAATGGCCAATTCCAAACTTACCTCAGGACATGGCTGGGGGACAAAGTGGTCTCTGAGTTTTTCATTCCCACATGTTTGTTTTAAGTCTTTTGTCTTGTTTGTGTGTCGAAAGTGTTGAGGCAGATAAGAAATATTTTTATTGAAAACAATCCAAACAGATTTCCAAACTGAATTGACTTACTTGGACCAACCCTGTTCAAAAATAACTTTTTGAACAACCCCAAATCTTGGTGGTCTCCAGTTTCTTAAAAACTTTTTGTATTTGTTTAGCATAATATTTATCCACCCAGATTATAAATTCAGAATAGAAATATTTTTCTGTTCTTTCAACTTAAATGACATGAACAAACAACTGTGGCATGGACCTGCTTCTTACCTTAAAACTTAATTTGTTCATCATAAAGACAGAGTCATGCAGCCTTTCTGCTACCTTCAGTATTACCTAACACCAGCTGGAAGTACTACATTCAATTGTTTTAAAACAAAACAGTCAAAAAAGAGGAGGGAAAGACTGCAAGGCTCCATGACATCAATACCTGCTGATCAGTACGTTTGTCCCTCACTTTCTTGCTCCAAATCTTCATCTGAACACGGACACCTCACATTTTGTCATTACCTGTTATTAGGATGCAATAATGACACTGGGAGGATGATAAATCAGGCCTCAGCTGTCACCCCTTTCCTTACTTCTGTAAGCATAAGATTAGGGAGCAGTGGAGCCATGGCAGAGGTCAATCCCTCTAAGCCCTGTGCCTGCTCTCCAGGCCGACCCAAGAGACACTGGTGTGATGGCCTTGTTTGCTCCACTCCTGTACTGTCACTAGAGAAAGGTGCTGACTTCCTGAGTGGGGACGAGGAGCTAACACTGTGCTGAGAGAAAGCTGCTCCCACAGTGCTACCCAGGAAGGGCCTGGGTGCAAAATACACATACAGTGATGACAGTGTGTTCTTCTGAAAAAAACAGATCCAGAGCTGTAGCACAGGTAGGATTACCTGAGGAGGATTTAGGCAGAAAAGGGGAAAACTGTGGGGAGGGAGTGAATGGAAGAACTTGCTATTCCATTCCTATTTGGAGACTAGATAAGAGGGATTCTGATGATACAGCAGACTGAACTCCTGTCCATCGCGTTAAACTTCGACTATTGAGGAGAAATACAACTTTTCTTCAAGTTCATGGAAAGATGCAACTAGTGCATACTTTTAGAAGGAATATTTTCAGACTGCTGGGGCAAAATTGTTGCCCTGCTATTTTTTAAGTGTCTAAAGAATGCACACAGCCTCTGAGTCATGAAAGTCCAGCTTCAAAGAGTGCACACTGTACAGAGTTCAAAAATAACTACACTGGAAAGAAAAATTAAATGCTGAGACATCCAGGATGAGATAATCAGCTTTTATGTACAGAGATCAAAAGTATTGATGATATCAGCCTGGAAAGATAATTTATATATCAGTTGCTCCCTGTGCATTTTGCTTATGACAGCAGCTTCCAGGAGAGGCAGAAAGTTAAGATACTGTAAAACTCATTGGTCTGTATTCAAGAGGCTTTGAAAGGCTTCATTGTAGATTTATCTACAGTGCTGAAGGGAACTCTGTTAGACAATGTGAAGCAAAATCAGTGCAGCTACAATGGAGAACTTCCTTTGGAGAAACCTGGATTCTTCCTGCCAACTCAGGTTCTGAAAAATCCTCTCTTGAGCCAATGTACCATCCTAAGGATAAGATGAAGGAAGTGTTTCTGACTCAAACACACTTGCAGAAAAGAGTGGGGTTTAGGCTTCCGGGTTTAAAGTTGTATCACGACCCACTTGTTCTGAAGTAGGTCAGCCTGTGGTGTGCTGAACTCAGTCAGAAAGGCCAACCCAAGAGTAGTCTGAGTTGAAGGAAAGATGTAGAAAGCCACTTCCTATTTCTGTTCCACCAGTAGTGGGTGATTTTTTACTAAGGGGAGTTTTTGTGTTTTGTCCTTTCTCATAATTTTCAGGTCTGTGGAATGCAGAAGAACTGCTCTCTGATAGTTCCTTGTTTCTGCTTGATGAATTAAATGGATTTACATGATTTTTTTCTCCCAAGGTTGTTTTATTCTGGCATATTCTGCTTCCTCTTACCCAAACAGACTCAGTGCATTGCTAGAGCTCATTCTCATTTCTGCTCTAATATTTCCAATTCTATTCATGACAACACAGCCATGAATAATATTAAAACTATTGCTTATATAAGGGACATTATGTTCTGGGAGTTTGCCCTTTGCTAGGTAAGAGCTGTTCTAGGAGAAAGAAGTGACAGTGCATTGTAGAACAGTGTTCTCTTTCCCAAGGATTGTATTTCTTCTTTGCATGGCTGTTTTCATTAATTTCAAAGCCTAAAATTAAAAAAAAAAATTACTAGTTGCAATTTGTCAAGAACGTATGTCACCCACAAATTTCTGTTCACATGGACAGCTGTTTGCAGTGTTCACCTAAAGTGAGATAATAACAAGTAGCAGAAAGTAATGGTAGTTCTCTTCCTTACTCTTCTATTTTCCATCTCTGACAAACTGCTTGCATATCCCATACAGTCAGGGAATTCCATACATCCTTACTTGCTTCAGTCAAATTTTCACTAGCTGAAACAAATTTTTTCCTTGCTGTCCACTTTTTATGACTTTCCTTTTAACCTTGCCAAGTTTATGAGCCAACAAACAAAACACCCTCGGTGCAAAAACCCCAATGAGATATATTTATCTTACCGCTTCTGAGAAGAACTCAGAAATGCCTTTAATCTTTTTTTCCATGGCCCAGACCATGGGGGCTGAAGACCTTTAGGTTGAGCTCCATATCATCCCATCAAGACGGTGAAGCTGACGGTGTCGGGTAATAATGCAAGTGTTCTGCGGTCAGTGAGCTCTCCAGATGCACCCAGTGAGGAAAAGAGAGGAGCTCTTCTACATAAGGCACAATTGGGTCAAACCATGAGTCAGGAGGCAGCAAAAACTCCTGACAAATAACAAGATTTCTAGTAAGTCTACAATAGAACTGGAAAATATAAGTAGTGAAAGCCACTTTGTTTTAGAAAACCCAACTACGCTGAAGTAGAAGTGTGTTCATTTCACCATTGTTTGTAATAATCTTTTTTAAAAAGGCAAAATAACTAATTTGTGATTTCATATTTGTTATCTGTAATTCTGAAAATTATTAAGCATTCCACTTAAGCAGTTCTTTTTTCCATATCTGTTTCAAGGCCAGGTTGGTTGGGGTTGGATGTGTCTTTGAGCAGCTTGGTCCGGTGGAAGGTGTCCCTGCCCATATTGGGAGGGTTGAAACTGAATGGCCTTTTAGGTCACTTCCAATCCAAACCATTCTATGATTCTATATTCCTTCATTAAGTGTGGCAGTCCTACTACAGTCTCTTCTCTTCTTTACCATCATTTTGATGTTCTTCGTATGGATGTGCAAAACAAGGTGCATGTACATCAACCATTAATTGTAAGTAGCAGTAATACAGCACTACCCACCTGCATATTCATGAAACATTTTTGCCCACTCTTGTACCAATTTGGGGACTGCTATAGAGTGAGCAAGTCTTTGAGATTTGCAGATATCTCAGATATCTGAGATTTGCATCATCTCTGAAAGGCATTTTGACCATTTATTCCTAGTCATAAAACATGAAACATTCAGATATTCACAGGGACACACAATCATCTTTTTGAAACAGCTCAATTAAAAGTACATTTGAAAAAAAGAAATCACTATAGTAAGACATAGCCGAAACATTTTTCTTTTTTCAGATATGCATGACAAATTTTAATGTGAGCATTTTGATTTGCATTCCCTAAACATAGTTGTATAACAATTCTTATTCATAAATGAAATACAATTCATACGTGAGTGAACAATTGAAGTCACTCTATACACTGGCCACTCTACAGCTCTGATTTACCTGCCATATTAAATTTGTCATTCTCAATTTCCCATTTGCCTACTTTGAATGTTTATAGAGCTATCACTGGCTTTGTGCCTGACCAATGATGCTGCAAGGATATTGAACTACTAGTTTAATCTTGACACTGTAATTGACAATTTCACTGCCAATTGGACCACTTACTTATCTCCACTGGCACACTCTAATCAGGTGGCTTGATCAGTCAGTGCATAGCTGTCTGCTCCCTGCAAGTTTGAGGCTGAGGATCCTAACAGATTTTAAATGTTTCTCTGCCCTTGGTACCTAATGATGCTGTCTGCTGGCACCTCCATATTTGTGTAAATCAATTCTTGGTACAGAGCTTATCCCCTTGGAAGTCAAGTGCCTTAAAAAACAATGAATGTTTTGATTAAGTTTTATTATCCAAAAGATATAGAAAGAGTCAAGTACTTGTTGTACTAGACCATCCTCCTCATAAAATCTCTGCCTACACATAAGTGTTTTGACTTAGCTTATGGGCATGTGGCCAGGAGAGAAGAAGACAGTTACTGTTTGAATCACTGTACCTGAAGTTTGGCTAAGAAATTAAAAATATTTTGTGCTCTCTTTTTAACACTTTGGTACATGCCTATGCTAACCATGGATCCCCAACTACACTATTTCAATGTTTTACGTTCCTGAGTTGCCTTATCTCTTAGCCCTCCATTAATGGATCCTGTCATTCAGGTTTTCTTACCAGGAAGCCCAAGTGGGCCCAGATGGGCTGCCCTGCTCCATTTCCCTGCACCCGTTTCCAGAAGCTGGTTGGTTGGTTGGTTGGCTGGTTGGTCTCTCCCTCCTTCTTTTCATGGGCACAACACGTAACCAAGCATCATCTAACAGAAAGCATATCTGATATTACACTGCCCGTGTGTCCTCTCCTGCACCAGAGACAGCTCATGATAGCCTGGGTGTGCTGAATTGTCTCTAAAGGCCATGAGCCATTCCATCTCTCTCCAGCACTAAAGAAGTCAAGGGGAAAAAGAATGCTATAAACCAAGCAGATAGAAAGAATATGCACATCTTCAGCCTCAGCTAGAACAGCCATTGCTTTCACTGAAAAAGCGGCTCAAGATCATAATTTCTGATAACTGGAAGTAGTGTTCACTGAAAGAAACATGGCTATGACCTTCCTGTTAAATTTCACTACTGCACAAAAACATGAGTTGGGTGTTGAAACATCATGAAACTAGCTTGGTTGCAAAAAGTTGTAGAGATTTTCTTCATCATTTGTTTTCCAGTGGTTTGACTGGGTTAATTTTGAGGGTTGGAAAAAAAAATCATTATGAGGCTTAAATTTTTAGGTAAATCAAGATACTTCAGGAGAAGGAGTATCATGAAAACCTGGCATGCTGAAATGCATTGGATACAAACAAATTTAATCAAGAGTTTGGGATTTTAGATTTATATGTGTGGTAATTAATTATATATTTAATGAACCTGAGTTGATTGCATCTCATGAATATTAACAATTGGGAAGGAACCAAATTTAATGGAACCTGTGATATGACTTTTAATCTGTAGAACAGATTCTTACACAAAGTCCACTCCCACTTGCATCAGCCACCACATCTGAGAACAGGGATAGCTCTTTCTCCTTGGATGCTCATATCCCTTTGCTGGCAGTATCAGCCTAGGAGAGAGTGCCATGTGCAATGTCTCTCTCCTCGCTTTTGTACGTCAGCTGTGTAGCCACGATGGTGGATAAAATCCCTCTCAGATAGGACATGCCTTGTAAGTACATCCAGCACATTCCATACATGGACACTATTTAGAGAATAGCTATTTTTTCAGGGAGTTTCAACCTGGATTATAATTTTTCTCCTTTACATGAAGATAGTGTAAAAAAATTAAGAGAGTTTTCAGTTTACAGTTAGGGAGCAAGAAAATTTCAGGAAGATGGAAACATAATTGCAGGTGCTTAGAAGTAAAATTATTACTTTATTTTGCAGATATAAATGAAGTAATGTAAGCAAAACTATAGAAATGCTGTTGTAAATTAAAAAACAAAAATTAAAAGTAGTATTTTAGTTTCTACTTTTCCTGTGGCTTATTTGCTTTTTACCCCTACAGTATTCTAAATTTCATCTGCTGCTTTTACATTAAATATGTATTTTGTATTGCATAATCTTTGAATAATGCTAGAAATTCAAGAAAACTAAGACACTATTAACTGAGTGCCTAGGTTTATTTGCAGTGGTAGGTCTATGAGCAATGCTCTATGGCCAATGTACAATAGCAGCCACAGGACTGCAGCTATTGTATATCACATTTAAATGTTCTAACACCAGCAGCTCTAGGAGGGCTTTGGCTGGAAGCTGTCTGCACCTGACAGCACAGAAAGAATAAACAGAGCAATTCAAAAGCCTTTACAGACTTGGGACTGCAACACTGCTCAGTTAAGGCTGACACCTCCAATAACAGAGCAGCCACAAGGTCATGGGAATATACATCATAGTTTTCACTCATGTACAGTCAAACAGTTATAATTGCTTAGTATACTTCACATGCACACTGCAGTGGATTTGTTCTGAAGACTAAAAGCTTCTTTTATGATTCATTTTTTGGCAAAGGATGTTGCCTGTAGCCTGATATTTGGAGCAAGACTGCCAGGGTGTAACACAGCTGACCTCAGCATACAGAAGGTTTGTTACAATTGATCCGTTTCTATTGTTTTGATGTTTATCCAGCTGGGTAGATGCCATTAGAATCAAGTGACAGTGTCATAAGCTTAAAGCCCTTTGCAGTTCTTGAGTTCTCCGATTCAATTCTTAACAAAATTGCAGCTGAATGGTGCATTCCAGTTCAGCAGCAGTGAAGTTAGGCTGCACGTGGGCTCATTGGTAATTGAAAATAACTGACCAATTATCCACATCCCTATGGAGGTGGAGGGGCTGAAAATATCACTGTCACTAAGCACACCCAGTAAAGTCTGGGTTTCAGATATCCTAGAAAGCTGTGCACTTAAGGAAAAGGCCATTCACCCATCTGTCTCTTGGATTTGCAGGGGCTTTACAACCCCACTTTATGTCTTTCCCCTTTAGGTGGAAAAATCAGGAAAAAAAGGAAGGAATAAAACAATCTTCAACTAATGGAAGCTACCATCAACTGAAGAGAGATGTAATAAATAACTTGTTAGTACTTCTCCAGCATATGAGATCTGGCAGGTTTTACATTTTAACAGCAAAATTAAATCATCAGATTTGTTATTTCTTACAAAAATCCTTGACCATGCAATGCTAAGTTACTTTGTTGCTTTGTGCTGAAGTGTAATAAAAAAAAAAAAAAAATAGAAATGAGTAAATCTAATTGTGATTCCATATATGGACAGAAATTTTTCTGTCAAAGATCCTAACACAACAAAAGACTGCAGTTCCTGACTCAAAAAGGTATGAGATTGCTTTATGGTAAAACAAAGGAATCAAAAAAGAAGCAAAAAAAATTATTAAAAAAAAATTAAAGCACACAGAAAGAATAGACACAAATAGGATTCAATAGCAACATTGCAGTTAGCACAAGAACCACTGAGGACAGGTTTCAATACAGAGAAAGCAGGACGCTTTGAAACTGAAGTATAAAGTTCTCAGAGTTTGAAGGGAAAGCTCTCACAAGCACTTCCCAAATATCCAAGCTATAATAAAAAGCATTTTGCGAGAAAAAAAAAATGTTGTTTTTTTAAACATTATGTAAATGGGAGAGAAAACATCTCCAAATGACCATTATTTAATTCTGCTTCTCAAATTATTCAGCAAAATTGCACAGGCTGAATTAGGAGCTAAAGGCCAAAGATAGAGAGGAGACACAAACTCACCTACTCACGTGAAGAACAGTCCCACCAAAGTAATCAGGATTCAGGTTTTTCTATAAAGGGCCATGATTTACAGAGCTATCAGAACTTCTAACAGACCACTTAAGGTTACATACAAAAATGTGTCTCTGATCCGATGATTTTGGAGTTGCAGCATTCAGTTATAATACCAGTTTGCATCCTCAGGAAGGCATGGAGGGACATGCTATTTCTACACAGACTTTCCTATCAGTAACATAACAACCTTAGCAATTTCTGATATTGAGCATAGAAACCAATATATTCAATAACTTTTTTCTCCCCAAGGGGTTGGTTATAAAAAGAAAATCAACCAGAATAAGAGGAACTAAAAAGGAATCCATCAAGTCATAGCTCTGTGGATGAAGCATGTGGGGTTTTGTAGCAATGGAACTATGGATGACCAGAGGAAAGGTGAGTTGCAGGAGCAATACAAAACTTTAAAGAGGCCTGAGCTGTCAATAAAGAGCCATGCACAGAATTGCGCACACTGGTCTTCACTTCTTTGTTTTGCTCCCCTGATTTGAATTCAACACTTGGACTTTGGGCTTTTCTGCACCAAGTTCTTTACAGCTCTGGTTCCTAACACCAATTCCCAGGGCAGGCTTGGGCAACCTCACCTTCCAGCACATTTAACACACCCGTTCATCATGCCTGTACCATTTCTTGGTACCTGATTTAGCCTATGAACTCTTTGAGCCCAAACAGCCCATACCAGTGCTAGCAGGTATGAGACAGCACTTCTTCCCAGGAGTTAGGGGAATGCCCAGGGAACAAGCTGGGTAATTACTTCTCCTGGGAGAATACATTATGTTCTCAATATCAGGAATCCACCTGAAGGAAATTTAAGCTAATTCATTTTTAAGCTAATTCACCCCCAGGGAACTGACAGGTCCCAGATTTGTAGAGCCACAGCAGGTGCTGAAACTGGAAGATGACAGCCTTAAAATCATGAATACCATTTTAAAAACCCAGTATCTCTCATGTCCTCTCTCAAGGGCACCAAAAATACTTTGCATTTAGGTTTAAATTAAATTAAAGTGAGTGCTTGTATTTCTATGACTAGAAGATCCTAAAAGGCAAGGTGTACATTTATCCATAAGACTCTGGTGTTGACAGTAAGAGGACGTAACTGCACACCCTCCATGGTCACATCCTTGAAGTCCACATGGGCCATGTAATAGTGCATAAGAAGCTGAGCAGTCTTCCTCAGCCCACCTGCACCCATCTCTTCCATGAGGTCTCATTATTTTATCAGGTATCAGGAAAACCTCCATCAAGAAGAGCTCCTGCATCAGAAAACCCCATTATGCTGGAAGTCGTAAGATACCATAAGCAAACACAAAAGGGGGAGGAAAGTACTGCAAGTTTCTCCTCCAGAGAAAGTCCTTTAAGTTGAGAGCAGACTGTGTTACCTCAATGAATACTCCTCAGTGGATAAGCTAGAAGCTTGCCCAGTAACCATGTGTAAGGTTCCTCCTGAATAAATAGAGAAACTGGTAAAAGGAGTTCTCTCAAGTCTGATTAAGATGAAGCTAAGTCTTCATGCTAAAGAAAATCTCAATATATAGCAGCTGTCCGGGGGTGAGGAAGGAATTATATCCTATGTAGGTCATAGCTACCCCTAGGGCAAGCAAAGTGAGCAAGATGGAAAGTGGCTTTAGCAGGTGTCAACACAACTGTGCAATTGTTTCAGCTGGAGGCTCTTAACAAAGGAATTAATTTCAAGGGAAAGTCACATTTTCAATTAAAAAGAAATAAACATATCACAGAGAGTGCTGATTTTATCTTTTGTTTTTTTTAATCTCCAATTACTTTTTTTCTACAAAAAAGCATCATTTAACAACAGTTCAAGAGGTATTATAATGCTAACTACAGCTTAAAGGAAATATTTTGTCACAAGACAATAAAAAAAATAAACAGAATAAATAACCTGCTTTACACACATTGAAGAAAACAAAAACAACATGCAATAAACTTAATAAAATTCACTCTGTACAACAGCTCAAGGTAGACCTTACTAAACAGTACTCATGTCCTATCAGTAACATACACATATTAGTAAAAATAGAAACTTTAACAAAATGCTTAAATCAAGCAAAACAGCAGTGCAATATGAATCAACTCAAGAAGTTCATCCATTCCAAAGAAGTCAGACGTGAGTGAGCACACAACAGTGTACAAAACACCTCAGCCAAGAGCCTCAACCCAGTGCTTCTGCAGCCATGTCTGTGTTTAGCTCCTTGCTGGAAACCATGTCAGGCTGACATCTTCCTGAGCCTGTGGCTGTTAAAAGAAAGAGACAACACACATAAATACTGAGCTCAATTTTAATTTTCTCTTCTTCCCTGAGAGAATAGCTCAGGTGGAAGAAGGGACATGTGACATGACTGTCCCTGAGAAGACTCCAGAAGAGAATAGCTAAGTCTGACAGGAGATGGAAAGACAAATGTGTTCACCAAGGCTGTCCAAAGTGGCATTCAGGAGATGTAAGAGACAGGCTTTCATACATGCCCTGGATTCACCAGCCTGGTGTTAACTAGAAGTTTTGATTCCTACCTCAGGAAAAGGAGATGTTTCTTCACCCAGCCCTCCTTAGGATTTACACAGGCCTTCAGCCCACTGGCGGTGTGGAAGCTGGAAAAGAAATGATAAAGAAATCAGAAATCCCCACCAATAATTACTGTGGAGAGTACAGTTACTCTATATAATGACTGAATAGAAACTGCTTTTGTAAACACCAATTAGACATGGAATGCTACAAATTCCTCCAATATTACATGAAGGAAAAGAAAGTTAAATGTAATAGCTACTTCAGTCTCAGGGATCATTTTTTGCACCATAAAGTTTTGTTCAATTATTTGATCTGTTTTGGCAAAGACCTTTGCTGGATGACAGAAACAATTTAGAAGAAGTCTTGTCACTTATGTGTCTGTTCACAGGTTTTGGCAAGGGAGCACTCTGTTGGCCAGAGTGGTCCTTAGCTGGAGCTGTCTTTGTTTGCACAGCTGATTCCTAATGAGGCAGATTATTTACATTGTGTGAGTGTCCCTTGGGTTAGCAGTCCCTATCAACCAGAGATTGTGTGTTTTGTCTGCAGGTGTGATATACAATTTATTCAGTTAATTTAGCTTTTTGAAAAGGCAGGAAAAATCACACTGATAGCATTCAAAACCTTGTTTTAGCCCAAACAGGTATCCCAAGGTTAATACATGTCAGAAGTTACTTACATGATGGCAGGGATGTCACAGACCTCACTGGAGAGCTGTTCAGTGTAACCCTTCAGGGCCCACCGAGGCAGACGCACTTTGGTGTAGGACAGGCAGCAATCCTGGTTGCTTTGTGCTGGAGCGAAGGACAATAACAAAGTAAATAAAGCCCATTTGGCCCACACTGCCCCGCTGTCTGGGGCACTCTCTTTTCAACCCCAACCACACAGCTCCCTCAAGACAGAAGAGGGGAATGAGACAGTACATTTTGCTATAACCATTCCCTTCCAGCTCAGCCTCATCCTGCTGCCAGCTCTGAGCAGCGCCGGGAGCCCTTCCCAGAGCGGAGCACCCGAGGTCACTCACCTTCGGAGGTGCCCCACAGGAGCAGCGCCAGGAGCCCGAGCAGGGAAACCAGGACCATGCTCTTGCTGCTGCAGCCAGTCATTCCTTCTCCACACACAGCTGTGCTCCAGTGAGTGCCTGGCTGCTGCCTGCTGCTCCTGCCAGCCCTGGCGCACCTCCACCTGCTTATAAAGAGGTGGCAGGAGCCACGGAAATTCTCACAGGGGCGGGTTCCACTGTCATCAGCGGGTTTCCCCACAGCAAATTCCATCGTGCCTGATTTGGCCCAGCACTCCTTCCGGGTGCTGCCACCGGAGATAACAGTGTGTTGGGGAATATTTTCTATTTTTTTTAAAGTCACTTAGAGGATTCCGTCTAAAAGAAAAGGAAATAAAAGGCTATGAGGTAATGGTTCTGTGGGTGAAGTTGTTTTAGGGGTAGGAGTGTGGGTTGTGAAATGAGGAAAGTCAAATGTAGGTAACTTTAAATGTTACGTACAGAAACTATGTGTCTGCAGTGCTCTAGTTTAATAAACTTAACCTGGGGGCAGAGGGAGGTGGGCTGAGCCAACAAGATTCATTTCAGTGTGGCAAGCTCACAGGAGCTGGATCACAGGCTGCACCAAAGCACTACATTAATATTTCCTGGTTGGCCAACACTGTAACATAACATCGGGCTTTCCAGATTGCTGCTTTCTGAGCTCTGGACTGTAGTATTGGCACGGACCATTGAGTACTCATGAAAATGTGTTTAGTTTCCTTAGCCACCTTAACCTTCTCTGTCCATGACTTCCTGCCAGTTTGTTACACATCTCATCTATTTCATCTGAAACAGAGTGAGCTTGAAACTAACTTGAAATGGGGCCTATATTCTCCAAATCTGTGCTTTCTAGAATGCATTAATGAGCTTCATAAACAATAGCTGTAGTTTGTTGCTTTCCCTAACAGTATCAGAGTATTGTGACTCCTGAACACGCAATAAAAATACACAAAATCTTAAAACTGCTTCGCACAGCTCTAGAGAAAACCACCGGGGAGAGGCTCTGTCACCACTCCAAGAACCTGGTTTGAGCTGCCACTGAAGGATGGTACTTTCCCATGCTGTTTAGGGATCTGTGTGAAACTACTCTGATGGCTGCAGGCCATGTCCTGGCCAGCCAGTGTGCAGGAGCTGCTGCCAGCTCCAGGTGCTTGTAGAGTAACCTGAGCTATAGGTGGCTGCTCTTAAGGTGGAGCTCATGGACAGTCATAGGCAGTGCATAA
Organism: Cettia cetti; assembly: GCA_013401135.1. NCBI lineage: Eukaryota > Metazoa > Chordata > Aves > Passeriformes > Sylviidae > Cettia > Cettia cetti. The sequence continues at coordinate 100,095 of VZUI01040516.1, forward strand.
TTACGTGCTTTCTATGCTCCACAGAGTGCCAGTACCTCTCTCAAAGGCTGAGTTCCTATTATTTCTTTGTAGAAATGGAAACAGCTTGAACTCTAGACCAGATTGTTATTCAGAGAAATAATTTCTCTCTGTAATAGCAAGAATTGAGGGAATTTCATATGGCTGAGGTATATGTGAGCAACCTTGCAGTGTGCATGGCATCATACATACTGGATGTGCTTCGCTGCAGAGCCACAGCCACTGGCCAAAGGCTGGGGGGGAGGCAACAAAGAACCCGTGCCCTAATGAATGCAGCTTTCTGTAACTGTTTTATGGATCATGATGAAACACCACTAAAGTACAAAAAGATCAACGCTCTCAGTATGCAGCTATCTCTGCACTGCTTTGAAGACTATCAGCATTAGGCAATGCCTCAAACTAGCTGACTAGAACGGCAGCTTTTTCTTTTAAATACAGATTTTATGGATCCCAAATCTATTACACCTATACCCAACTTTGGTGTTTCGTATGCCATTTCCTAGGCCATACTGTTATCCATATGGAGGTGGCCTTGCACCTCAAGTCTTCCTTGTGACTCTACAGCTCTATTTCTTCTCCATTCAGTGCTTCTTGGACAGAATCTTCTCATCTGAGCTTTGACACCCTGTAGTCCTGCCCTCAGGCAGTTTTCATCACACCAGTGGTTCCCACAACTGACCATGGCTGGCAATGTGCCTCGTCACAGCTGGACTCATGCTCATGGTGTTCCTTTTATGTCCTTTTTTTTTTTTAATTTAGGAAATTAGGTTAAGATTTAGATTTAGAACAAGAGCCACAAGGAGGGCCCCAACTTCAGGAGTGCTGTCATTTTGTTTGTATTTGGTGCGTACAAAGTATTCCAGTTTCTTTGCACATAGTCAAAACAATTTAAAAAGGTTTAATGCAAACAGCTGAAGAAAGCTCTGCTGGTTGTGATATGACAGCTGTAACTGTATCTTATCAATCTTTACCTTCACAAATCCCTACTGCAAACGGAAGGCAGAAAATATATAAAAACAGGGAGGTGTTTATATGTTCCAGGGAGGTGTTTTTCATTATCCCCTGGGAATGAGGGGACAGTGACTGTTGTCCACCCTGACCCAACCAAACCTTCAACCTGGTTTCCTTCGGCTCCTGTGTGACCAAGTGGGGCCACATGGGCTGGGCAGAGACTGGCACACGGCCAAGAGATGAGGTTACCAGGCCCCAGGGTGGCCAGTGGCACCTCCAAACCTGCTACAGGGTCAGTTGCAGGTGCCATATAAATGTGTTTAGTGTCTTAGCACTACTGCAGTTCAAAGGCTTCACATTGAGGGGAACACCAGGTCAAGGGAGGCCACAATTTCCCTGCCCTGGAGCCTGCGTGGGGAGGACTGTGCCCAGAGTCTCCTCAGAGGGTGCAGCCACAAGCTGTGAAAAGGGAAATTCCCATACAACATAGGGAAGCCCCCTCTCCATAGCAAGGGGCTGAGGCACTGGGACAGGTTGCCCAGGGTGGGATGTGAAAGCCTACTTTAAATACCCTTGCAGATACTCAAGCTGGATGTGGCCCTTCCCTGAGCATGATCTTAACCTTGGTCTTCTTCCAAAGCCACAATCATCCCTACGTTATTTTTTCTGGTTTTTTCACATTTAGCTGTTTGTTTTATTTTAGTTCCCTGACTTGTCTTCCTGACTTGACTTTGATGTAAGGTTCTCAGCTGCCCTCCCTCCTGTTGTCCCTCCTCAGATCCCCTCACAACAACTATAGTCATGGTAAGGTAGAACATCAAAACACAGACTGATAAAGTGTTCATTCTCTCCTAAACTTCCTCTCCCATTCTTCCAGGGGCCAGAAAAAACAGGCTCAAACCCCTCTTGTGTGTATAACAAAAGATGATGCAAAGACAGCCTAGGTGACAGAGCTGCAGAGCCATCCAGTCAGACCTGTGAAGAAGAAGAAATGCATCAGGGAAAACTGAGCCTTTTCCCAAGTCATACTGGGGAACTGACAATTCTGAGCACTTTGGGGATGTTGAAGAGAAGAGCTGGGGAGTCAAACTGCTCTGAGACACTATCTGCAAAGCTACAGCCAGAGGCAACTTTCTCTGGTCACCAAGCTGCTGCATCCTGATAATACGCTTCCTCTCTTATATCCCAAAGGACTTTTACTCACAGAAATACCTGCTGAAAGTCTGAAGTGGTGAAGAGAACTTAATAGTTCAACCTTGACAAAGGACCCCGTACAGGACAAAAAATTTTGTGGGGGAGAGATGGGCTTACCACATCATTCTCCCCATCACAGAAAAGCACAGGAGCAGTCCACCTGGTTTCATTCAAGGGTTAAAATACTTCATGGACTTTTGAAGAGAAAGGCAGAGAATGAATTTTATAATTATTAACCATTTGATTATTGTCACTTTATGGGTTTAGTTCTAACATTAAACATGAAAGATTAAAACAAAGAACTTGAATGTCAGACACTGTCAGTATATTTACCTGTGCCCTACAATAAGGTGAGAAACATACTGACAGTTGTTTATCAACTGGCAGTTAACAGTTTCCATTCTTTTCATCCTCACAAAGAGATATTGTTTCATTGCACATTAGTACCTTTTCTGAATTGATGTAAATAAAACCTAGCAGCAATACAGCTATTCATCCAGGAAACACAGAACCAGGTGGGGGAAATTCCCCTCTGTAATTTCCACATGTTTAGGACTCCTTTGATAAAGCAAAGGGCATGAGAAGGCAGTAGTAAAAGGAACATGGCTAAATATGGGGATTTAATAATTGCATAATCTCTGATGAGTAAATGCATAAATCCCAGGCACAAAAGTTCCAGAGATAACTTGCTCAATATCTCTGGAGCTTTAGAGGCTGTGATGCAATCCAGTCATTTCAGGCAGTTCAGTGCTTGCATGACTGGCAAAAATTGTTATCTGAGGAAGAAGCCAATTTTCACTAATTATAGGTTGCACTTCATAAATTACAGATCTAGAAATACCATTTAATGACGTTACTTTGATGCAATTACAGACCTGTGCCTGTTGGGAGAACTTCCCATCTATCGAAAGTGCAGATTATGAGGAGACCTGGTGCACCTGAAATGAGCATCCTGGAAGCCATCCAGGCCATCCAATCCAGCCATCTAATCAGCACTGCTGATTGCTTCCTGCTACCTGCACATAGCAGCTAAATATCTGTTCTGAGGTCAAATTTCTTTCTGCAAAGTTAAATGTACTCTGTCTACAGTCCCTTGGGGTAGCCAACCACCTTTCCCAGAAATGGACCTCTCAAATGTGATGGCAAGGCCTATAATTGGAAAGAAGAATGAAAAAAAAATAGTCAATGGATTTGTGTGCCAGGGTTTTGGTAGTGGGTGGGCATCAGTGGTGGATCCTCTGCCAGAATCTTCTCCCATGTCTGGCAGAGCCAATGCCAGCTGGCTCTAAGGAAGGACTCAGTGGACAAGGCTGAGCCCATCACTGGCAATGGTGGCATCTCTGGGATAATGTATTTAGGAAGTGGGGGAAAACCCTTTGCAACTGCAGCCAGAGAGAAGAATGAGTATATGGAGGATGGATAAATGAAACCAGACCCCAAGGTCAGTGCAGAAAGAGGGGCAGGACCTGCTCAGGTGCCAGAGCAGAGATTCCCCTGCAGCCCGAAGTGCAGCCCGTGGTGGGGCAGCTGTGGCCCTGCAGCCCGAAGTGCAGGAGCAGAGATCCACCTGCAGGACCCCCTGTCAGAGCACGTGGATGCCCAGGAAGGCTGTGACCCCTGGGAAGCCCACACTGCAGCAGGATCCTGGCAGGACCCATGGCCCGATGGAGAGAGGAGCCTATGCTGGAGGAGGGAGATAGTGTGAGGAGCTCTTTCCCTGAGGAGAAATGAGCAGCAGAGGTTACATGTGATGAACTGACCAAAACCTCCATTTTCATACCCCTAAACTGCTGGGGGAAGGAGGTACAGAAAATCAGGAGTAAAGTTAAGCCCAGGAAGAAGGGAGGTGTGGGGGGAAGGTGTTTTAAGATTTGATCTTACCTGTCATTATCCTACCTTGATTTGATTGCTGAAAAATTTAATGAATTTCTTCAAGTTTAATCTGTTTTGCCTGTGTTGGCAATTGGTGAGTAATCTCTCCATGCCATTATTTTGATCTCTGAGCCTTTCCTTATTTACCTCTCCTCTGCCCAGCTGAGGAGTGGAGTGATAGAGCAGCTTTGATGGGCACCTGGCATCCAGCCAGAGTCAACACATCATAAAGTAAAAAGAGGAAAGGTTTTTTAAAAATTAAAAGCTGTCTGCCAAGCTGGGCTCCAAGTTCCATTATACTTGCTTTGTTACAGCCCTATTTCTCTTTCAGTTTAAATTTGTATTTGTCTTTAGGCATAGTAAACACAACAGCAGAAACATTTTGACTAATATGTTTCTGACCCTTAAAGTCGTCCAGAAGTGTGGACTTCTGAATAATTTCTACAAAGGTGGGAAGAAAGGAAGGAATCACTTGAAAGGATTTTACACTATCTCCTGCAAGGGACTGAGACCACCAAGTGTCAATTTGCACACAAAAAGAAACCTGATTACAAAACATAGCAATGTGATTAATTAATTAATATAATGCAAGAATGTTAAGCACGTGTTAGACACAGCTGTGTTTAACATCCTAAAATCTTCACCAAGAAAAGCTATCAGCAACTTTTCAGCACTAGAGTGATCGTACAACCACACTGAAACTGAGCCTGACCCTCACCACTTCTATACAAGGCAGGGCTTCTCCACTTCTTCTCCTGGTTGGGCTGAGAATTTCCCCAAGATGCATAGATTCCAAAGAAGATTTGGAAAAGAAAAATTTCTGGAGTAAAAATCCACAGCCTGAACATGAAAATGCCTTCCAATACTCAAAATTGTGGGCTTGCACTTTAAAAATACTTAATTCAGAAAGAGGAGAAAAAAGATACTATGTTCTGGCAATTATGAAAGAAGAGTATGTGAAAGAGGAATTTTCTGAATCTTGAAAGTAAAAGAGAAGTAGGGAGGGAAAAAGCCTGTGACTTAAAATTTTCATTAGAATGCAGTTTTATGTTGGCTGAAGCTGTTCATTAATTTAATTGAAATACGGTTTTGTATAAAATTAGAAAAGAACTATTTAGAAAATGGGAAGCTGCTTTTTTGTGTTCTGTTTGCTTCCTCAGGAAGACCTAAAACAAATAATCCAAACCTTATAAAGAAAAGAGAAAAAAGAACTAAATAACATGAAGTGGCAAAGTTTAAGTTGTCCAAGAGAACTCATGAAGGTTTTACTAAGTCATACTTGATATACAGAACATGTGACTATCTGGACTACTTAGTACATTAGTAACACAGCCAGCATTTGGAATTTGTATTTGCCTTTAGGTATATAACTGGAAGACCAGCTTAAAAATACCCAGCAATACCTGCTTATTTGGGATTGCCAAACAAAAGCCAATCAAGGTTGTTTTAATTAGCTGTTAGTTAAAGCTGTGGAGTGGCTGTATCATGAAGCCTGGCAGAGCAGCTGTGGACACAGAGCCTCTCAAGGTAAGTCCTGCAATCACTGCAGCTTTTCAGCACTACATGATTACGTTATAGGGACTTTCCTGTGAGGAGCTTTAAACCACAGTTGCCCAAATCAGCTGCCTTGGACTTCCCTCTTTCCAGAGGGCCTGCTCTTTTCCCAAGGAAACCACACCACCACATCCCTTCCATCCTGGCTCTTACGGGTTCTTTTGCATAACACAACTGAGATCACTGACTTTTTTACCCTCTTATACCCCTTTTCTGGACCTTGGTTATCACCTCTTGATTTCTGCAAGAGGCATTTGGAGGCCCTAGAAGGGGCAGCCTTGCCCTAGCTCCTGTTAAGGAAGCCATCTATCAGGGTGATTTTTCCTCTCTTTCTGCAGGGTTCCCTTGGCTGCTTCAAGCATTCTCTTGCTTGCCCCCATTTTCAGAGACTTTCTTGTTTATTGCCAGCCCAGACAACCCCAGCCAGCCCCAAAAGTGCCCTGCTGGTTGGGCCCTTGGCTAGGGCTTTGAGGAGGGTGCTGTTTCCAACCACTCAAGCCTGCTCACAGCCATCAGGGGCTCCTGTAAACAAGGCAAGAACCAGAGACAGAAGAACTATTTTAAGCCAGAAAAGATGTTTTAAGTCAAGCAATCTGGGCTTGACAGAAATCTGCTATTCCAAAGTGACCTGTGTTTTACAAGAACATATCCTCAAGTTCAGCCTTCCTCAGATGAAAGTCTGGTCCTTTTCCTATTCATGTTTGTACCCAACCTAGGACATCAAGAGATGTGGGCACCAGGGCCACAGCTCCAGGGTACAACAGATACACTGTAACTGCTCTGCCTTTGAAAGAAATCACGGGAGGAAAAAGCACATGGAGAAAAACTTGGACCACATTAAAAAAATTATTCTTCATTAAAGGGATAAAACCTAACACACTGTTGATGGAAAAAACCAACCAACCAAACAAAACTAAAACCCCTAAGGAGTTTAATAACTCTGTAATCAAAACTCTTGAGAGATGGCAAGAAATCAAGGTATTAGAAGAACTCAGGACGTTTTAAGTGCAAGAATTCTTACATTTAAGCAAACACTAGCAGCACAATGGACTTATTTTAAATATTTTCCAGTTGTCATTAGAGGTTTAGCATTAAATGAAGCAGCCAGGTTATTATGAGTACTTGTGAAAATGTGACAAAGGCTCTTCCAGCAGGGCTTCACACTGCTTGGGCTGTTGCAATGATTCAAAGTCTCCCATAGCCTCTGTAATGAGATGCACCTTAATAACAAACGTAGAGAGGACGTGCTGGGCTGAAACTTCTTACACGCACAGGTTGTGTCAATGTAAATTTGCATCTCTGATATGAGATGTCTATCTGTGACAACAGGACAATATGTGCCACTAGTAGGAGGCCTGTGGAATAAGTCCGCAGGGGAACACGCCCTGGAAAGTGATCTTTCAACATGGAAAGTGCTGTAGAAATCCCTTCGAGTTTTTCTCTCTTTTCTCTTTGGCAAACCACAGTGAGCATTAGTCACAAGTATTAACCAATTCAAATGACATTTATCACTTCCCTTTTGTTAATTAACTGGAGATTTTAAATGTATGCAATCCAAGAAAGACTGAAGCACTGGAATTGACTTGAATTGTATAACATTATTACAAAAACTGCAAATAAAATGTTAAGGTCATCAGGCCAAATCATGAGGTAGCAAACTTGGAGATAGGGGAGGGGGTTTTGGTGCTGAGATAAGCATCCTACATACATCTATTTCTAACTGTAGCTAGAAATTTTAAAGGTGAATCTTAATAGAGTGTGTTATATTTTTCCTCATCTCCTAAAATCAATGCTTTTTTTTCCTCATTTTTTGTTACCATATGCCAGTTTTTTCTCACCAGAATCATCTTTACCCACTTCATTGAGAAACAAAAAACTGCTGTTCTTCCTTTAAACATGGATTGCTTCTATGCCATTAGAAGAGCTGACAGACCGTGTAGGGGACAGAGAGACATCCGAGCCCAGTGCACTCAGCCACAGTCAGCACTTGCACAAAAACTACAGCAGTGACCTCATGATATTTTATTAGAAAGGCAAATCCTCAGAGAATTCCACTGACAAAGGAATAGTTCCTGTCCTCCATTGATGATCTGGAAGAAAAATATAAGGAAAACTAAAGGACCTATTTTAAGTGTAACCTGTTCTTCTGCAAGTCTTCCTGTTCTGCTGCTGTGTTCATTGAATGCAACAGGGAGATTTTCTCCACCTTCCAGCACCTAACTGCTTTGCACGCCTCAGTTGGGAGAACAGGGTGCTTTGTGCCAGCAAGAGTGAGAAAGTAAAGCTTGTACAACGCACCCAGTCCTCAGACAACCAAATCCAGTCCTTAGACAGTGGGAAACACCTTTACTTGGAAGCCTCCCAAGGTCTCTGAGAGATTTTTGCAAGAGGCACAGAGCAAATCAGAGAGCTGCAATGCACATTACTGCCATGCAAGTAAGGATGCCTGTAAAGCCTTGGCAGTGCTTCCAAAGGGGCAGTGCTTCCAAAGGGGCACCCACTGTAGCTGGATGCTCTTCGCCTCTCACAACTACATCAGTGATCTCTCACTTACAATGAATTCAGCAACTAACCTGTAACCAAAAGGAGACAAACCAGCCAGTGACTTACACTACAGAAAAGTAATGCAACTTAATTTTCCCTGGCCAACAAGAGGAGATTAAGAGTGTAAATCACTCCCTTCAAACCTGCACCTGCCCAGACTTCATTGTGTATAAAAGGGACATGAAGCATGGCTCTGCAGGCCAAAGTAGGTTCAACCAGTCTTTATAAACTCATCACAGGTCTTCTATGTGCTCCATACTATGTTGGTAGCACATTGTAACAAGAGGTCCAGACCTTGTTTGTTCCCAAGTGCATCACCACAAAAATGCTGTCTGTAAGAAAAAAAAATTAACCCCCCTCAAAATGTCTCAGGGTGATGATTAGTGGCACAGCTGTTTGTTCCAGCTCCTGCACTGCTACCAGCAGCCACTATCCTGCATGGTGCTAAGTGGCAATGGGCACTCCAGTGACAAGAGATAAGAAGAGTGAATAGATAAAAAGGGTGAGCATTATCCTTAGGTAAGGTACAGCATAGTGAAAAATAGCCTTACAGAATTACTTTTTAGTAAGGAAACAGCTGTAGGTGTACATTTAAACCAAGTACCTGAAAAGTTAGTTTGTTGACTGTATTTCCTAACCTACCCCTTGTAGTAATGCCCTTAGTATCTTCTAGCTAAATATCCCAAACCAACCTTTGCATGTTCATTTTTGTGTCTCAGATGAAAAACACCTGAGCCCAGGATATGACTGTCTTGCCACCTCAGGAACACAGGGCAAGATTCAGCCAAGAAGCAAGTTATGGGAATTCTCACCTACACACTGTGGGATTCAGGGCCAGACTGCAGAGAGCAGCTCATTCCCAATCTGAGCATGCAGTACATGAGAAAAGATAAAGCTCAGCTCATCCATAAGTCAGAAAGTGAACTTGTTCTGTGAATACTTCTGGGTCTGAGAAATTCGATAAAAATACATTTTAATCTTTGTAACTGCCATTGGAACCTTTCTGTGCATAGGCTGTATTTGGGCACAAACGGAGAAAAATCTTCAGTATTGGCCACAGAACATTTTCTTTGCTATCCCTTTGTTTAGAGAACAAAGTACACAGTCATCAAAAAGAATAAGCCTTCAGTTTGATTTGAAAGAGGGTCTTTGTCTGAGTTGGGCAGGTGTCAAGAAACATATGTGATTTGTGAGCTGAAAGTCAGTGCCCAACCAGACAGAGAAACATGAGCCTTTTAGCCTTGGTGCCATCCTGTGAAGCACCAGAGATAATACCAGGATTGAGTCCAAGGGGCACCAGAGGCATGGGACTTTTATCAGGATGACAAAGGCTTGCAGTCTTGTTCTTTTATTGCCTTCCTTCCCCTCTCAGTTTTCCTATCTCCTTGATTCATTAGAGACCATATTAGATTCTTTTAGATACACTACGACCATAAAACTCACCTTTCCTCCACTCTTACAGAATCTTCCTTTTCCCAACTAGACAGAATTGGGTTGTCAGCTAGAAACAGATCCCCCAGCCCATCCTCCAAGCAGGACAACACTTCTGCATCTGACTACACTTCATGAAAAGAGTGTAGTTCCCTTCAAATCCAGCAACCAAGATCTGCTGCAGACAGCTTATGGCATAGGGCTCAAGTTGACCAAAAACTTGAATAAGCTCACCACAGTTTTAGTCTTCCATTTGGCATTCAGAAGTGAATCAGTGAAAAAAAACATGAGATTTTAACTACAAACAAGATGGGTTGAAGACTATGGGAAAGAAGAGATAATGAAGGTTAAAAGAGGATCTGAAAGCACAGAAACCAAACATCAATGCCTGGAAGTTATTTAAATCATTCTTTCTCATTACTGCATTACAGGAAAAACAGAATTTTGTGGGTTTTCTCAGTGTCAAGAAATTTGAGTTGGATCTGCAGTAAGTCAACCCCAAGTAACACTGTTTTTCTCAAGAGTTCTCTGCATTTTAGCAAGAGTTTGTGAGAATAAAACCAAATGCAGATATACTCAGTGTTCTCTCAGAGGGGCTGTCACCTCCTATAACTACAGGGTCAATAAAACAGGCAGAACCAAGATAGCTCTGGGATCAGTGTCAGATGGGGTCAGTGACCCATGGCTGGCAAAGGGCCCAAAGGAATTATTACCTTCCTTTCCTGTGTTAGTTTCACACACCTTACAGAAGCTGCCAGCATTTGAGGAGTGTCTGGATGATGCACCATGAATCACAGGGCTCAGTTTGAGATCGTCCTGTGAGGGGCAGGGAGTGGGCCATGATGTTCCCTGCGGCTCCCTCCCTCAAATGCTCTATGACTCCAGAAGTGCACAGCACTGTCCCAGGCAGGAGGAAATGGCTTCATGGACAAAGGCCAACAAACAATAATAAAGGCAAGAGGCAGGGATGGCTCAGCTAACATCATTAATCCTCTAATATTGACTGTTGAGGGGTAGAAGGCAAAGGCTGCAAAATCTGGCCAAGAGTGAAGGCAAAGGTGGCTGATGCGAGACACTCCTCTGGCCCAGCAAGGAACTTTATACCTTTTTCATATTCATGTACATTTCCATAAAGTTATTGTTTCATTTTCCTGTGTGTGAACCAAAATGCTGCCTTCCTCTGGTTGGATAATTCATTGTTATTTAAAAACATTTACAAATGTTTCTATTGTATTGGTCATATTCCTAAATAATTATTACATCCCTCATTCCAGACCTACATGCTGTGGGACCAGGGTGGGAGTGGATCTAGATTTGTGTACATACTTTTTGTGAAAATCTGTACATTTCACAGAGTACACTCTGCTGTTGTGAGTCTCACAGAATCTTCTGAAGCTAGCTATAGGGCAGCTATGCCCATCTTCAGCAGCACTGTGAGAACCTGTCTAAGCAAAAGATCTGACAGATTTGCCAGCAAATAAGAGGAAGCAGAGCAGGGTGTTTTACTTTTTACCTTTTAAATTTTTCAGAATAGTTTGAAACCCCATGTAAGTGGTGTGGATATATTCCAATCCTACAGCAGTGGTACTGGCTTGCCCTCACCTCTGTAACTACCCATGCACAGCTACTGCTCCCCTTCAATATAGGCCAGGTTGAGGCACTGATGGCTCCCAAGCCACATATCCTGTCAAATAGATCCAAAATTCTTTGGGAACAGAACTACCTCTATTGATTTTGTGCCAGTCAGGCACTAATCTGTAGTTTGGGTCTTGATTCACTGCTGCCTTTGGGCAAAGACAGGCCAAGATTATCTGGCTGTTCCTTTAAGGGTGCTGAAAGGAAGCCAGCTGGAGGCCATTCCAAAGGAGGTGTCAGAGCAAGCTGCAATAGCAGAAGAACAGGAAAAGCACAAATCCCAGAGTCCAGTAGCTGCAATACACACAGGACAACCAGAAGTAAGACTGGGAATACTAAAAGGAGGCTTTTCCCTTGGAAGTAAGAAAGGAAGAGCTCCAGAACAGAAGGTATGATTATATATGAACTTTAGAAATATGAAATCCTGCAATGACAAGGGAAAGTGGGAGGAAAGAAGAAAGCAATCCAATGGGGAACTGGGGAGCTGAGTTAGGTTGTGTGTAGAAGAGCTGACAGCTCTGACACCAAGAATTGCTGAAGGAAAAATGAAACATATTATTATTTCGTTGCAGAACAACACCAAGGCATCCTAAAATCTCTTCAAAAGTGAAAAAACCCTCGATTTATAAAAGAAAAATTGACCACATGCGATAACTGAACCGGGAACAAATTGGATCCTTTCCCCTAAAGCACCAAGGCAGAGCTCTGGTTGTCAGAGGTTTGTGGTTATGAATGCAGAAAGGAGGGCTATACAGCAGCTGCAGGCTGGAGGGGTTCAGAGCTGGCCAAGGGCTTGGGTGTGAGTGGAACACAAACCCCAGGGCAGGTGAGGTGACACCACCTCCCACTCCCCAAGGGCAGAGTGGGCTGCCCCTGAGAGCCCTCAGCCCACTGCCCTTCCCAGCTCAGCTCCAGTGACAGGTGTTTTTCTGCACAGCTCCTTATATCAAGTGGGAATCTTCTCACCTGACTTTACCTACCAGCCTAACACAGGCACCTCAAAGAGTAAAAGTGCAAATTAGAGGTACAGGTCTAGCCCAAAACCATAAACCATGCATGGGGCTGGCACTGCAGGGATGCAGTGGCCAGGGCACACCTGAAGTTCTTCTGTGTACAGCTGAAACCACGAATTCCTGCACAGGATGGCAAAGCCCTGCCACCCATGGGCAGCATCCGAGGGGCAGCACAAGCACTCTGTGAGCCCTGCAGAGGCAGCAGCTTGCCCCATTCACCTCCCAAGGCCTGGGACATTTTGACAGGCTACGTGAGACTTGCTGCCCTTGTGTCACACAGCTTGCTGGGGGGTGAGCAAACAGGGTAAGACCTGAAACAAACCAGAGCAGAGAATCTAGGCTGGGAAAGGAAAAATATGGCTATGTCCCAAAGCTGACTTGTACAAATGTTTCTCATTACAGTGCTAGAGATGCTGTCCACCCCACTCTTCTCGATGCCTTTCTCAGAATGACACGAAGCATTCCCACGGCACTTTGGTGCTTTATGGCTTTAATGATTACCACGTGAGAGGAGAGCCAGGGGATGTTGTGTCTCAGTGAGCACGATCCTGGGCACGGCCCGAACTGGTCCTGCCAAAGCCGCGCTCGCAGCAGACTGGTGTTAGCACAGCCGGGGAGGAAGGAGAGGCAGGAATGCTCCCTTCCTGGAGCACTCAGTGACCCGGTCCTCCCGAGCTCGTTTTGCCTTGCTGGGTTCACCTTGCCATCTAGTGGTTCACACTGCAGAGCTGACACAGAGCTGGGCTCGTTTCCGCTGGAAATCCTGTAATGCCCGTGCTTTCGGCCGTTATGCAGCAAAGGAAGTCATTCAAATTCCCTTTGATCTGCACCCACTTCTTAGTGTGTCAGGCTGTCAGTAAAATGTGCTGTCAGAGCATGAAGTCAGAAAAGAAAAGAAGATGCATAATGCCTACTACTTTATACATATCACATCCTATAGAAAAGGATCCTCTGACCATCCAACCTGTTGTGATGTACTCATCAGGACGTGACTGGTTTGGGCTGAATAGACTTTCTTTCAGCTTTTACAAAAAAAGTTTATGAGAAAACACTACTTCATTTTTAAGATTTTTATAAGATTCATTTTTTGCCTAAAAAAGTAAAGAGTTATCAGGAGGGAAGTAGAAAAGCAGAAGAAAAGTCAAAAGCAGAGTGATAGAAATCCCATCTGCTAATACACGAACTCCAAGGGGCTCCAAAAGATAAACTGCACACATTGCCTATATTAACATGAATATGGGTATTAACTTACTGTCTATTTCCTTTGCATGTCCCCATTACATGCATTTTGACTTCATTTGGGCTCTGTCCAGCAGAGTTGCAAATTTTAATTTATTCCATCACCTCACCTATTGACAAGAATGAAAATACCTGCTTCATTTCATTTTAGTATGGACTGTTAACTTTCTGTGACTACTTTTATAAATGGAAAATATGATGTCTGTATCCAAAATGGACTTTTCATGCAGATAATTCCAGATGAGCGTCTGGCTTGACATCGTTTCTGTATTTATTAGCAGCTCGCCTCTGCCAGGCACGAGTTATCCTTGTCATTCAAAGAGGTGTTTGGCTGTGATCAGTCAGGGTGTCAAGGGAAATCTCAGTGCTCAGCTGTCTTCAGCCACTGCTATCTAGAAAGGCTTTTCCTGTGTTTATCTTGGTCAGTGCAGATGGAATGACAGGGTAGTTTGTCTCCCAGTTAAGCATCTTTCAATTCATTTTTTATGCACTTTGTACAAAGAGAGTAGCAGACAAATGTAAGGAATAGCCATTCACTTTAACATTATAAATAAAAATGATTTTGAACTGTCAACCTCTAAAGAGCACTCATTGGCATCAGAAACTAGAAAATAAAAATGAATTACAAGATCTCTTTGCACTTGCATGGGGGGTATCATTATTCTAACAAGCTTTCTTCTCAGCTTTGCTGTAGAGGCCATGGGCTGCTGGAAGCAAGAGATAACCAACACCTGGGCTTTTCCCACCCTGATCCTCTGCCTCTATGGATTCTTCTACATGATGAAACCATCAGAACCTTTCCTAACACCCTATCTAACAGGACCAGATAAAAACCTGACCACAGATGAGGTGTGATTTTATTCTGTGATTTCTTTTAACTGAAGAAGTGAAAACACTACTTAAAGATTTTTAAAAGACTGAAAGAAAAAAAAATAGCACAACTTTAACCAGCGCTGGCAGGTTACAATTTCCAGCAGACTGCATAAATAAAAGATCTATTTAATGGATCCAAGATCCATTTGCCTGCCCAACAGTCCCATGCTGATTCAATGTGGTTATATATTTTATGAATTCCTTCAGAGAAAAAAACTTCACCCTACAACACCATTTAAAATACATGAGCTTCCTTTCCTCAACAATACAAACACTGACATTGCCTCTTCTGTTGTAGGTTACCAACCAGATTCTGCCAGTTTGGACATACTCCTACCTCGCTCTCCTTTTCCCAGTGTTCCTGCTCACAGACTACGTGCGCTACAAGCCCGTGCTGCTCCTGCAGGGCATCAGCCTCATCGTCACCTGGCTCCTGCTGCTCTTTGCACACGGAGTGGTGGCCATGCAGGTGGTGGAATTCTTCTATGGCATGGTCACAGCCACCGAGGTGGCCTACTACGCCTACATCTACAGCGTGGTCAGCACCCAACACTACCAGAGGGTCACCAGCTACTGCAGGAGCGTCACTCTGGTGGCGGCCACGGTGGCCGCCGTGCTGGGACAGCTGCTGGTGTCCTTAGCGCACGTCTCCTACTTCTACCTCAACGCCATCACCTTGGCTTCGGTGGCCCTGGCATTGCTGTGCGCCTTCTTCCTGCCCATGCCCCAGAGGAGCATGTTCTTCCACAGGAAAGATGGCCCTGAGCCTGTGCCAGGGCCCGGGAAAGGGCTGGCTGCGGGCGCTGCCCGCAGCCCCTGGAGCTGCCAGGAGGAAAGGAGCCCCGAGGCTGCCGCCAGGGGCCCGGGCCCGCAGCCCCCGGCTGGGAATGCCGGGCCCCGCAGGCCCGTGCTGGGCGTGCTGCTGCAGCTGGGCAGGGACCTGAGGGATTGCTACGGCTCCCGCAAGCTGCTCTGCTGGTCCCTCTGGTGGGCTCTGGCCACGGCCGGCTTCAACCAGGTCGTCAATTATGTGCAGGTGCTGTGGGACTTGCGAGCCCCCTCCCACAGCTCCGCCGTGTACAACGGGGCTGTCGAAGCAATTGCAACTTTTCTGGGTAAGTCAATGTGTAAACATTGATCACAATGACAGCCTCTGAAGTTTCACTTTAGTAAACTTTCAAAGTGCCATTCTGTTGCAGGCACTCCAGGGAGCCAGTACACACCCTGTGCATTCCAGACCTAGGTCTTTGATGTACAACGGTTCAAATGTGAGTTATGCTGGTTTTTCTTTAGTACCAGAGAAATAACTGTATCTTGCTAGTATGCAGAAAGTGTGGAAATCATAAAGACATTGCATTTAGCTGGTAAATCCATTCAGAAACAGCCATTTCTTTGGATGAGGCTGTTGGGTGTTTTTTTTTTTTTTCCCAAAACAAATATTGCGTTCTTCCCATAACAATGCTGTCAGCTTACACAGATGAGAAAACTTTTCCATAAAAATTTTATACAAAAAGATCATAATGTTCTTATTAAGATTTTTTTCAATTGAAATACCCTAGTGCAACCAGACAAAAAGAAAAAATTTAGTCATTGCAAGAGACAGATTTTCAGAAGACCCTATGAATCCTTTTGATACTGATGTGAACCATTGCATTTTCTACCAGGAGCAGATGCTTGCAGCACACAAGCCAAGTGAGTTATCAAAAGCAACATCAGAGGATACCTGCTTTGGCTCACATTGTGCTGTTTTAAAGAGCTTGCACAAGATGTGGGGGTGTATTCTACCAGGAGACATAAATATGCATACACCACACCTGCTCATTCAGGTCACCCTTATAAGTCATTAAGGAGAAACAGACACTATTCTCGCAGTAGGCAGCTAAATAGACCAAGTGAATAAAGAACACAAAGCCCTCCTGTAGTTTCTACTTCTTGGTGGATTTCTCTCTTGTGGACTTGCCCATTTCTCTGCTTATAAGTATAGAAGTTTTTCAATTGTCTGGGACCCCTAAGATGTGCAGTCAGATGGCTTGCATCTTCTAGGAGATCCACAAAAAGCACACCTATTCTTTCTTGTTCCTTGGATATACTTCCTTGATGCCTCAAAACTCACTTTTTTGACCTCTATGAGGTGCACAGAGCTAAACTGTTACAATAGGTTTATTAGCCTTTACTAGCTGTGCAGTGAGCTAGGAGAAGGTGGAAGAATTTCCTTCTTGAACTCCAACCATGTTCCTAATTCTCTCCCAAGAGATACTTGCTGTGTACAGACACCTAAATAATGAATCCTTCTACATTACAGTTTATCCTGTGAAGTGGAATAAAACACTAAGAAAGGAATGGCAGAGACTTGATACATGCAGTTGTCGTAAAATGACCAGTCATCTGCACAGCTGTAGAAGACATCAGAAATGCTTTCAAACTTCAGACTACTCTGCTTCATTATTCAGCATTGCCTTTCGGCATCTGAGCGTGGCAAGAGCTGGTCATACAGGCTGTGGAACAGATACAATATTTAAACATATTTTTTTCTTTTCCTAGGCTCAGTAACATCTTTCCTAGTACAATATATGAAGATTGACTGGGACCTTTTTGGAGAACTGGCTTTAGGGATCTTCTCTGCAATAGATGCTGGTTGTCTGTTTCTCATGCACTTCTTAACCAACATCTGGGCATGTTATGCTGGATATCTCATTTTCAAGGCCTGCTATGTGCTCCTCCTGACAATAGCAACGTAAGTACAAAGCATGACAAATGCTGCCATCATGCACTGACCCTACCTTGAGTTTGCTTTGGGCATCTATTTCCTCAGAGGTAGCTGACTTAATGCTAGACAAAACTAAAGCAAGGTTATGCCTGTCTTGAAGGAAGCCAAGTGAGCTCTTAATTTTCATTTTGGTAGATTGTCACTACATTATAGTGAATTACACCTGCACTATTTCAATATATTAAAAAAAAAAAAAACTCCAACAAAGTAAAATCTTGCAAAAAACTCCCAAGCTAAAATCATTGAAAATGATTCCTGAAGGAGTAACACCCTTTTGTCCGTATAGAAACTTTGCAGGTATGTGCCACAAGGAAAGATGTTTTGATTATTGTAAAAAAAAAAAAAAAAAAAAAAAAAAAAAAAAAAAAAAAAAAAAAAAAAAAAAAATTGCAAGTAAAAATATACAGGCTCTTGAAAGAAATAAGCAGCATGTTACCTCCACTGTCAAATCACAAAGCAAAACATGACTCATCACCACAGAAAGCTGCCCAGAAGATGCCCACAGCGCCCTCCCAGCCAGGGCAGAGCTGCTGCAGTGCCAGAGCAGGTCACAGCTTTGCCTGGCAGGCCTCTGAAAGCTTCCAGCCATGGACCCTTCACAGTCTGTCTGGTGAAGTCTGTGCAGGCAGAGAAGGAACAAAGGGGAAGGATACAGAGAACTGACATTCGACCTGATCATCTGAAAGCAGGGGTTAGAAAAGCAGCCCATGCAGTTCAAAAAAACATTAAAATATGCTATGGTACCCCAGACTTTTTTTTTTTTTTAGAGAAAGCAAGGAAGCAAGCAAACAAATGAAGCATTGGTGTCCTTGATGCACCATCTCCATGAATCATTTTCTCTCCATCGACTGTTAGACAGCAATAGCTTTCCCAGTGGGAAGTGACTGACTGCCAGTTTCCTGTTAGGTTCCAGATCGCCGTCAATCTGAGCATGGAACGCTATGCCCTGATGTTTGGATTCAACAACTTCATTGCCCTGCTGATTCAGACCATTCTTACAATAGTTGTTGTAGATTCAAGAGGCCTGGGACTGGACATAGTGACTCAAGTAAGTGCAGTTATCTTACTTCCTATTTACTGCTCAGCCAAGTCATCTTCAAAATTCCTATGCCAAAGGACCACTTAATTATCTTTCTTCTATATAAATTCAGACATCTTGTTCTTCCCTTGTCATTTTTCATCATCATTCATCATTATTTGTCTTCTCTTTTGCCTTTTAATGCATTTAGGATTACAGATGCTTGTCTGTGACTTTTTAAATGGAGATACACCAGAACACAATTAACCAGTTTTAGTAGTTAATAGGACACGAAAGAACATCCTCTCTTCCCAAAAACTCAGACTGGTTGTATCAGATGCAGAATGGGAGTTAAGGACTATGAGGCACAGTCTGGATTATTTATTTCAGCTCAAGTAACTTCTAATTCCAGCTCAGGAGCAAACCTGGTCTGTTTCTGAACATGTACAAGAGTCTTCTGCCCATAGCTTGGGCACTTTATTTGGGGTGGGATATCCTATCACACAACAGTGTCCCTAACTTCAGTCAATCCAATGTCACTCATGTTGAAGTTAACTGAAACCTACTGACCTCTACATTTTCTCAGATGTCCTCTCAGCTGGGGCAGCTTTCTACTGTAATGGATCTGAAGACTAAAGCTAGTCACACTGCACAGAGAGGGCAAAAGTGACTTTGAAAGGCTAACGATTGAATCAAATATTAAATCTTTAAAATTAAGGACAGGAATACGTAGGACTTCATAAATAGCCTTGCCACTGTTGCTCGAAATACTGATATAAAATCACAGTGCATTTACTGAAGCCATTGTGGTGACAGTTACTGAAATGGGCAAAAGCAAAACAAGGATGAACTCAGGCTCTTTATGCAGATTATTCATGACCATGTGTGTAATGAAGCTACTTCTACATTTTGCACTAATAGAAAAATAATACTCTTCTTATCCCTCTCCCTGTCTGACATTTATTAAGAGGCATAAGGAATGGAAGAAAGGGGCAGTTCATTTCACACCTATCTGCTCTATACTTGAAAAGCTGAGATTTTGCTTAATCACAAAGCAAAAACTCAAATGTAGAGAAACTGCCAGAACACAAGTAAAGAAAATCAGAGTAACTGTCATCTTCAAAAGAAGCAGCATTTCTCAAATGTGTTTTTCATTATTTGTTCTGCCTTTTTCTCCTCCTCTCCAAGTTTTTAATCTATGGCAGCTACTTCGTAGTCATACATGGGATTTTCATGACCAGAAGCATTTGTGTGCTGGTTTCATTCAAATGCCAAAGGAAAATGGCAAGATCTTGCACAGAGCAGCTGAACCAGGCTGAGCACGAGTCAAGAGAGCAGATTGTCACAAGCTACATGACACCACTGTAGGAAGAAGACAGGCTGGAGAAGGGCTTCCCCTGGGAGAAGGGCTCCCAGCAGGGAAGAGCAGCACGCAGGGAACAGCAGTGCAAGAAGAACCTTCAACTCAGCCCTGAAAAGCTACACTGAATCATTCCAGCACTTCAGCACAACATATGCCAGCAGAGAGCTCACCAGGATGGCACTGTGCCAAGAACAAAAGATAAGTAGCTTTAGATTCTTACTTACATGCATATAAATAACTTAAGGGCAGTAATTTATACACAGAATCAGAGCAACCATCTTTGCATCGCCCTTGCACAATGGCAGAGAGCAGAGTTCACCCTGCCTTGCTCATTGCAGCTCCTGAATGCAGTGCTGGCAAAGCTGCTTCTGTCACATTTGCTGATACAGTGGCTGAAGGCTCTGGCTCCCCTTTGCACAGCCCTTGATCTGAACCAAGGAAGAAAAGATCATGTTTGCATCATTCTATTCTTTCATACCAGTACAGGCAGATGGGGGACAGGTGTCTCCTGTCTCATCCCACAGCTCTGTGCACACAGGCTGGAAAAAGCAGGGCTTGCACAACCTGTCCCGGGAGTTTCACTGCAACACTGCTACGTCACAGTTGTTGCTTGGCCCACATTTGAGAGCTACAAACACTGTACTGACTTCACAGCAACCTCTGCCAAGAAGGTAATAACTTCAGAGTCCAAACAAAATGCAAGAGCATCACTCCTTTGCTGTGCTTTCAGTAAAATCAAGTTCAGGACTGACTGTCTTCCTCTTTCAGTAGGAAAAGAAATAATATCAAGAGGCTTAAATAGCACAGACTAAAAGCAGAGAAGGACATTGTGGAGAAATATAGCTGATTCCACACAGGAAAATTTCAGATTAACAGGAATATCCAAGAAGATTTTTAACTGAAACAAACAGCTAGCATCATGTGTGCTTTTGAGTGCCAAGTGAGGGAGGTCCACTGATCTTGGCCAAGAATTTGGCAGGATCAGCATCTTACAGTTTGTCAAGAAGCTTCAAGTCCTACAGCTAATTTAGTCCAAAAGACAGTCCAGGAGAAGAAAAAAAGAGACTAGAAATGAGTTTGCATATTGAATGTCTAATTTATTGTGAACTATATCCATATACTGAAGTTATTTCTGTACTGCTGTTTGCTTCTAGCTTCCAATATCTACATCTAACTAATAAAAAAACCCCAAACCACTAAGCATTTACAGAACAATATTTTGCCCGTAGAGACACAAGCTATCATTTGTACAGACACAAGCTATCATTTGTACAGACATACCACTGTCACACACTGCAACTAGACAAGTGCCCAGAGGCGAGGGTGGGCAGACAGAAGCAATTTGTTTGAATTCACAAGAATTGGTAGGATCTGACAAAATTAACCTGGCTAAATTTTAGGCTTTTTGTTTACTACTGTGCATTGTGGGGACATTCTCTTTTGCAAACTGGCTCTAAGCAGAACAGTATAACCAATGCAGTCATAAAAGCAGGAGATGTACTTAGTCTGCAGTGAGAGTTCTTTTCTTACTGCAGAACCTCATGAGGGCATGATGCTCCTGCCTGAAGAAACAGGGACAGAATCCAGATGAGGAAGGACTATTTTTACTATTCCTCCTTTTGAGTAGCAATATTCTTTGAGGCATTCCGTTTAGAACTAGGTGTCAGTCCTGGACTAGAAGTTAACTAGGGTTTGTGTTTAAGTTAAAAAGAGGAACTTTGTATTTTCAGCTCCATGGTCTCAAACTGCCTTTGGTACAGAAACTAAACAAATATTTCCATGCAATATATGACAAATGGAAAGGAATCAACAATGTGTAACTTTTTGCTGTTGTTAAAAAAACCATAATGCCAGCAGTAAACTAGACTAAAAAAACCCAGGTACATCCAACCATGCAAATTCTTATGCTCTGGCTAGATCTCACTGCTCTCTGTGTCTGTACGAGGCCACTGAGTAGCAAAGGAACCAAGCAGATGCAATGTATTTGGCTTGCAGTTTTACAGGATACCATCTTCAGAAAACAGATAAGACTTTAAAGAAAAAATAATCCATTCCTATTCTCTCTAATCTCCAAAATTATGATTCTGAGGTTGGAAACTGGCAGGAAGCATTATGGGGGAAACGGGGGAAGAAGGCAGCTCAGCGTGTTAGGAGGGAAAAGACAAGATCTAAAGTTATCCTGGGTTTTCAGCTGCAAATCAGAACTTACTCAGCAACCAGAGGTTTCTAGAAGAGTAAGAGGTACACATGTACCAGTGTGTTTGTGTACCTGCACACACGTGCTCTGGTGAGGAGACAGTTGAAACTTGGCATTTTACAAGGAAGGGTGGAACCACAGGCTGTCTAGTTCTGTGGGAAAAGGAAATTCTCAACACATCCACCCCTCCTAGCAGCTTTTAGTTTGTCTTCCAGAGTGTTAAAGGTTTCCATGCAAACATGGAACTCCAGAGCTGGGCACAGTCCTCCATAGCTCCCCATAGGTGCAACCCCCTCTAAATACACCACTAATCGCCTTTGAAAAATTAGTGGGTTTGGGCACAAATCTTCCATGAAGATACAGTCCAGCAAGCTGATAAGGCCAGTATGATCAAACAAAAGTGTTTGTATTCAAAGCATGCAGGTATTGCCCAAGCAGTGTAAGGGCTACCAGAGAAACATGAGCCAGCAGCCCCTTTCAGCCCCTGCCCTTGTCAAGGTTCTTTCCCTGTCTCAGAAGCCCTTGGCCAGGGAAGAGGATGAACGGCAGAGGCTCCCCTGAGCACCTGCCTACCTGGTTGCACCACACACTTGAGCACTGAGGGAACCTTCTGTACCTGCAAGACCAGACCAGGCTCTGTCAAGCTCACAAAGGGCCCCTGTGTCCTCAGCATCTGCTCCCAGGGTCAGCACATGTCCTACCAAGAGGCTTCAGGGTAAACTCCAGCCTCTGAAGAACCTTGGAAGATGCAGGCAGTACAGTCTAAAGAAAAAGGGTAAAGGAAAGTAAAGCAGCAGCATTTCTTTGAAGCACCCCTGTTAATGTTTTAGCTTGGAACCTAGATTTAGCAGTTTAATTTCATCCATTTGTCCTTAAATGACAGATCTGTCCCTAAACAGATGTAATCCTGGCCAGCTAATAGTAGGAAGTATTTGATGTTCTCCTCCCAAAGCCCCCAGCAAAGCCAGGACAGTCAGAGCAGACCCCACGAGCCCACAGGCCTTTGTGCTGTGCACAGGACAGGGACACTGTTAGCCCAAACTGTAAAAATGGTGCTGTGTCTTTCCATGAATCAGGGATCGGAGCTTTTAAAGGTATTTATTAACAGAAAGAATGCAATCATCGCTTTCTTGCCACAACAGGTTTTATTAATCATTAGCTACTGTGAATCTTAATAGTTTTATCTTAAAAATAGAACTCAGTTTGCCGACAAAACCTGTAAATAACGCTTTCCCTGCAATCTTCATGGACAAGTTCTGCAAGAAAGAACAGCTATGACAAGTTGTTATTATTATTATTTAAATTCTAATAACATTTTATCAAGTTTAGAAAGAACTTTTTGGAAAAAAGGTTACAGAAATTTCTGACTACCACCAGCTCTAAAGGGTGGTTTCTGACTTCTCTGCAAGACAAAGTCATCCTAGGAAGAACTGCACCTTAACCCACAGGAAAAGCAGCACTGCCAGAGCCTTGACAGGTAATTCATCACTTTTGGAGTTATTTGGGATTGTGCTGGCTACTCATTTGCTCAGTACATGTGGAGGTGATGCAAGATTTATGCAGATGGCAGATGTTACTGATCAGCCCAGGGCTTAATTTATTTTTTTTAAATAGATTTCAAATAAGATCTTTAGTTAAAGATACTAGAGACTATATTTTATTTACAATTATTTGTAAGAAAAAGATGACAGATGCAATTTTAAAAAATCAAGTTACAAGGTTAGGGCTGCTTTCTCTAGCATTCCTCTGAGATCACAGAAATATTGTCTTTATAACATAAGATTTATACTAAGTTTTAATGCATACCATCTCACAGTGCAAGCAGAAGCACTTTTTCAAAAGTGCCTGCTTAGAGTGGAATTCAACAATTTAAGGCACACAGCTTGTAGCAGCACGATTAAACATCAGCTAGTGCTTTGCTTTCATTTGCTTATGATTGTAAACATTATTTCACTTGTTTTCAGGATCAGAGAAATTGACTTTTTAACGCAAAACAAATAAAATAAACTTAAGAAACCAAATCTCTTTAGACTTCTTTTTGCTGCCAACTACACTGAAGAAACAAGCATCCTTTTCCTTTTGGTCATCACTTTCAAAAGTGAAGTCAATCATTCTGTATTCTAAGTCTGAGCAGGTACCACAAGCAGACAGTTTCTGTATCTTTCTTTACCCTCTCCAATGACTGGAGTGCAAGAAACACAGTGAGTGTATGAGCATTTTGAAGAAACTGAGGTTGCAATGAGTTGAGTTGCCTGATGGCCCTTATTGCCATCAACAACTCTTGCATGGTCATTGTGTCACTGGGTACTCAGGATGCAAATAAACAGAAAAAACCCTCCTTGAGCACAGAGAATGAGCAGTATTCTCACAGTTCACCCACTCATTTATTCAGAAATGAGATTGTAATGGAGCTTTATTCTGCTACAGCACAGCCACTCAGCCCTAAGCACGTCACTATGGACAACCTTTGACAGACAATAGAGAGTTTACAAGGGCTGATGCACCTTGATCGCAGTTGCTCATTTACAGGCTGCAGCTGCAATGGCAGGCAGGTTCAGTGAGGGGAACATTGCCTTAGGCACATGGCACAGCTGGAGCCACGTACCTCACTCATAGGACAGAAGTGTGCAATGCCCTTTATCAATATAACAAAGTTCAGTGGTAAACGTGACAGTGGTTTAACAAGACAACACCAATGTGTGCTTGACTTAGTGCACAGATGAAAGAATCGGGTAAGCTCCTGCTAAGACGCTCCTGGGTTTTAAAACTCCTCTAAGGAGCCTGGGTGCAGCTTAGACCCACTCCTAGTCCCAGATTTGGTCAACAGCTTCTGTCTGAAGGATTACGCAGCATATGCAATAAATTCTTTACAGACCTTAGTCAAGGTTTCAAGGCCAAGTACAGTGTTACTCACTTACCAAGAATGTGTCGCAGCAAAGAATCTCAGCCTCAGCAGTAAATGCAAGAAGTGTCCCTACCCAAGAGGAGATCCAAGCATGCAGCTCAAGTGCAGGAGAGCTTGAGATCAGTGGTTTGGTTACATCTGCACATCAGCCAGACATCTGAGACACCTGTGCAGGCAGCCCTTGGCCGTCACACTGCCACCTGTCCCCAAAGTCCAGTGACACTGGATACCACCACCACAGCCCTCACTGGTGGTTATGGTTTCAGGGGAGTGAGTGTAGGTGTAGTTAAAAAGTAAACTTGAAAATTAATTTTTACCAACTGTGAAGAGCATCTATTCTTCCTTTGCCACCTTTTTTTCTGTTTAGGTAGACTATGGATTGCTGGAAGGGAGCCGTAAGCCACAGCTGGATTTATCCCACAGTGATCATCTGTGCAAATGGATTTTTCACCACAATGAGGCCATCAGAATCTTTTCTCACCCCCTATCTAACAGGACCAGACAAAAACCTAACGATTGAAGAGGTATGTAACTATTCTCTTAAGGAGCAACTAAAATGCCTAAAGCATTAGGCCTTACAGCAGTAACTGAGGGGAAGATGAAGTGTGAATATTTTATCTAGAGACCCATATTTAAGATGCTTCTGGAAGACAGTAAGGAGTCACCCCTTTAGCAGGAGATCTGAACTTCAAAGTCCCTACATTCTTAGGACTTTGAAACCCCTTTGGTGGTTGATATTTTTAGCAAAATCAGGTCATCTCGTTCCTCTCTCCACCCCAGAGGAGAAATATATTTATACTTACCATGGAATTGATTACACTTACAGCATTGATTTCAAAACATAAGAAAGCTAAGCAGCCTCCCCTCATGAGCTGTAAAGTTTATTTCCTACATTCCCTATATTTCATGCATTTATTAACCTGTGGAGGTTAGCTTGACATTCAGAAAAATTGGGGTTTTTTGACAAAAGCATCCACTCCAAGTTTCCTTGCCCTGCTCCTGTATTCAGCACTGCCTGCTTCAGGAGTACACCTCCCAACAAAAAGGGATATGGTGAACACGTGGCTGAGTCATGGAGCTAATGGTATAATTAGAAAACAGGCTTGCTACACCCACATACAGCTAATATGAAGAACAGTCATTCCTGATGTGCAGTAGCAAATGTTAAGGCAGAATCTACCAGCACACTGTGAACCCAAGGTTTCTGCTGAAAAAAGGTATTTGTGGTTTAGGTTGTCAGGTAGTTTTTTTCTCCTCCCTTTTTATTATTTTTTTAACCACAAAGGAAAACATTATTTCTTATACTGATCACACAGATAGCATCATAGAATGCCTTAATTCTGATTTCAGCATGAATCCTTAACTCAAAACCAAGGATAATAGAGATATTGTCTCTTTCAGCCACACTCACCTCCAGTGAAGTTAGTTCCATGAGGTAGTTTTAAGTTCAGAGAAATAAAGAAGTCACAC
Organism: Cettia cetti; assembly: GCA_013401135.1. Lineage (NCBI taxonomy): Eukaryota > Metazoa > Chordata > Aves > Passeriformes > Sylviidae > Cettia > Cettia cetti. The sequence continues at coordinate 126,139 of VZUI01040516.1, forward strand.
AGAAAGACACAGGGAACCTGCTGCTCACCATGCAACTCACTCCAGTATTTACTCAGAAGTAAAAAGCATTCCTGCAGCATTTGATGCAGTTCCTTTCAAGTCTAATTGCTTAAGCAGAGATCAAGAATGGATCCCTCAGCAGACCCCACAGTTATTGGGCAAGACCTCCCCAAATCAGGCAACTTCAGAGTCACAGAAAAAGGTTGCTTTGTGATGTGCATCTAATAGAGGGAAGCCTTCCCCAGGTGTGCCCAAACTGCCCAGGCAAGCACAGAACTTCAGGGGCAACCACAAACAGCATTTTCAACCCAAAATCAGAACTGTTTTAGAAAAAAGAGAAAGAATTTCTTCACAGGCCATCTATGTATTGAAGTCCAACTTAAACTTACTGAAAGACTCCTTATACTTTAAATCAGAAAAAAAATGTAGAAGGTACCCTAGCAGCAGCTACACACTATGTCCAGTTCAAGTTCCCCATTGTAAGAGGCTCATGCCTTTTTACATCTTTTTCTATACCTAACATGGGAAAGAGGAGACCAAAGGTATACACGGACTTACATAAAAAAGTTAAAACAGGCCTTCATTTTCAGGTACTGTAGGGAATAGGATTTGAAACTAGAGACTTACCTCCAACAAAAAGTTACAATTGCTTTAAACAGCTGCACATCAAAACCTGCCTTATTCATAGGCCTTTATTGGAATTATTTTTTAAGCCAATCTACTTCTTTAGTAGAGCATAGCATCACTGTATTTGGTCCTTACATAGTGAAGTCACAGTCTGTTAACTTAAAGCAGATTAATCCTGCACTATTCACACAATTCAATGTTTCCTATCATCACAAATATGTGGTTTCAGCAGCAACACCATCAAAAAACATCAAAGAGGGTATTTTAAACATTTGGGGAGCTGGGACTGTTCTGTTTGTCTGTTTTAGTACTTCCTCTTCTGTTGTAGGTTACCAACCAGATTCTGCCAGTTTGGACATACTCCTACCTCGCTCTCCTTTTCCCAGTGTTCCTGCTCACAGACTACGTGCGCTACAAGCCCGTGCTGCTCCTGCAGGGCATCAGCCTCATCGTCACCTGGCTCCTGCTGCTCTTTGCACACGGAGTGGTGGCCATGCAGGTGGTGGAATTCTTCTATGGCATGGTCACAGCCACCGAGGTGGCCTACTACGCCTACATCTACAGCGTGGTCAGCACCCAACACTACCAGAGGGTCACCAGCTACTGCAGGAGCGTCACTCTGGTGGCGGCCACGGTGGCCGCCGTGCTGGGACAGCTGCTGGTGTCCTTAGCGCACGTCTCCTACTTCTACCTCAACGCCATCACCTTGGCTTCGGTGGCCCTGGCATTGCTGTGCGCCTTCTTCCTGCCCATGCCCCAGAGGAGCATGTTCTTCCACAGGAAAGATGGCCCTGAGCCTGTGCCAGGGCCCGGGAAAGGGCTGGCTGCGGGCGCTGCCCGCAGCCCCTGGAGCTGCCAGGAGGAAAGGAGCCCCGAGGCTGCCGCCAGGGGCCCGGGCCCGCAGCCCCCGGCTGGGAATGCCGGGCCCCGCAGGCCCGTGCTGGGCGTGCTGCTGCAGCTGGGCAGGGACCTGAGGGATTGCTACGGCTCCCGCAAGCTGCTCTGCTGGTCCCTCTGGTGGGCTCTGGCCACGGCCGGCTTCAACCAGGTCGTCAATTATGTGCAGGTGCTGTGGGACTTGCGAGCCCCCTCCCACAGCTCCGCCGTGTACAACGGGGCTGTCGAAGCAATTGCAACTTTTCTGGGTAAGCAATCTTTAGCAGGTACTTGTAAACCTTCCTGCGCTGAGGAATTCAGCTTTTAGCAGGGCCAACCTCAGCCATTCTACCTTTCATTATTTACCTGGTCCACCCAAATTCCATTTCTCTTTAGCCAGAGAAGAGAAATGGATATGGGTAAAGTGAAAGTAAGCTGTGCAACACCAATACAGCCTCCTTTTTGAGTTCCTATTTACACAGCTCTCTCCTCCTACGTTCCAGGAGCTGTATCCCACACCTCTACAGGGAATTGTCAGTTTACTTTTCCTCCCTGCAATGAGCATGAAAATCCATTTTACTGAAGCTACTATAGAACTTCTGACTACTGCTTTGAGTAGTGTTCCCAAAGGCTTTCTTGCACTTACACCCTCTGGCACTTGACACAATTTCAGAGTACAGAAGGCACTCGCCGCACTGGAAAGCGCTGCTCATGGCAGGATGGACCAAAGGGGTTTCTTTGCTCCAATTTTGGAATTCTGATGAAAAGCACACACAACCAAACATGGTGGAGCACATACAAAGAAAATTCAGGTTTTGAGCTAGCCCACCTGAGAACATGGGGTTTGCTACACTGTAACACACTCGAGTAACAGCTTTGCTACATGTGGTGGCCAACAGGACATTGACAAATGCAGTTCATAAGGCTTTTCACTAGGAACAGAAAATATACTTCCATTTTAAAAAAAGTACACATGAGGTGCTACAGGTTTTCTTTCCCGAAAGAACTTCAAATGAAGTAACTGAATTCATACATATTTTGGCAGAAAATGCTTGGTGGGATTGTTCTTCTCTTTGTTCTCAGTTGTCTAAAAATGGAGCAACAAGACTGTGCACAGCTGTCTCCAGGCACTTTCCCAGAGCATTTCAGTCAGTGAAGGGTCTAAGCAAGGAGGAAAACATCCAAACTAATGGGAGACTCCCACACCCCTAACAGGAAATATAATTCACACCATTACCAAAGCCCACTGTGACCAAGACCGAAGAGCTCCTGGCATGATCCAATGACAGTTATGAAATGGCTCTCAACAATGTTTTGAAGTTTTAATTACTACTTTTCAATTTTTAGGTTCAGCAACATCCATGGCAGTTGGATATGTCAAAGTAAACTGGGATCTCTCTGGAGAACTGGCTTTGGCAATTTTCTCTTCACTGGATGCTGGTTCTCTGCTTCTTATGCACTTCACTGACAACATCTGGGCATGTTATGCTGGTTACCTTGCATTTAAAGCTTGCTATATGCTCCTGATAACAATAGCAACGTAAGTACAACACACAGCTGTCCTAACAATACTGATTTAATCTTTCAAATTTTTATATTTATCAATATTTTACTGGACATAAAGTTAAATAGGTTATGACAGCAGCATATATTGTTTCTAGCCTGTATAAAACTGGGTAAAATTATATGACCTAACCCTTACCATAGTACACTCCAAGTCAGAACAAGGTGGCTTCTGCAGCTGGCTGTTCAATGATCAATGTATGAGTATTCTCAAAGAGATCTAATGAATATATACAGGTATTTAGCAAAAATATTCACTCAAGTCAAGGATAAATAAGATGCACGGAAGTCACAAAGCCAGAAAAAAATCAAGAAACTTCTGTCAAAATGAAGCTGTTCAAGCTTAATAGCCAAGACTCAAGTGACCTAGTCCTTTGAAGAGTGCACTGTGCACATTAAACTGTCCCCACAAGTATAGTGCATCCATCCATCCTTGCTCCCCACAGTTTTGTGAATCTCTGCATTCACTGTCAGGTTTCAGATTGCTGTCAACCTCAGCATGGAGCGTTATGCTTTGATGTTTGGCTTCAACAACTTTGTTGCACTGGCGATTCAGACCATTTTAACTGCTGTTGTAGTAGATTCAAGAGGTCTGGGACTGGATATCAGCACTCAGGTAAGCCACTGAGTCCCACTGCTTAGTTCCCCCACTCTCCTTCAAAAGCAGGTGGTTCTACCCCAAGATAATAGATAATTGCGGTAATGTGCAAGCTCAGGACAGTTACTCACCTGGAAAAAGGTTAATTTAGAGTGAACTGGCTTGAACTACTACAACCTGCTTGTCCTCTAGGCCTCCCAATACTGGGATGACTGGAAAATATTCTTTGTTGACAGAACAGAGGGGAAAGCTGACCACATATTACTCTGGATATTCTTTAAATTAAAGGCTTACTATTCACAAGTTGATAGTCAAAATATCCTAACCAGAAGCAGGAAGCCAAATGAAAGACAGCCTATGGATCTATTACTAGGGTAATTCTAAATTACATAATTACAGCAGATGCACCTTTAAAGTCACTGTAATTATGAAAATTAACTCATTGCAATTCCCTGTTAAATTTCTAAAATTAGTTTAAACTTGACACAATGAGTCTAAGTCTCCAGTTTATGTTTCCAGAGAAGAGGTAAAATGCAGGACAGCTGTCCTTCCTTACTGAGGTGGGGAAGTACATAACAGAACATTCCCTCCCCCTTTTACAACCACAGAACTTCTATAGTGTCAAGTCAAGCAGTCCAGACTTCTTGAATCCTGCCAAGATGGGGTCATTCTGGGCATAGGTGACAGGGAAGGGAGCAGTGGAGGGACAAACCAGAGTCAAAAACTGGTTTTGCTGTTAGACAACTTTTCTTCTTCCCCACCTCCATTTCCCAGTTTCTCATTTATGGCAGCTACTTCACAGTAATAGCTGGAATTTTCCTGATCAGAAGCATGTACACAATAATTTCCATCAAATGCAGAAATGCAAGTGTGGCTGCTGAAGGCACTGCCTTTTAACAACCGAGACAAAAACAATGGTTACAAGCAACAATGCAGAAGGCTCCATCATCTGGACAACAAATCAGTAAGAAGAAAACGTTCAATCAAGCAAAACTGGTCCAGGTTGAAGCAGGCTGCTTATGAGCCTACTGCACAGAGATTTGTCAATGGGATGATGCATTTGGTCCATTTTCTTCACCAGCAGTTTGATACAAGCATTCCTCAAACAGTCTTCTAATTCGAGTGATCTGACATACTAACTTCTATTAAGGCTCAGTGAGCACAAGGACATACAGATGGCCGAACTCTCAACAGTGGAACTCACAGAACAAACTTGGGACTTTCCTTTCTACTGAGTATTTCAATTTAAGGCAGTTTAATTACTGACAAAAGACCATCAGACATGTCTAGGGAATCTAAAGTAATTGTACTAGACAATGACCTGTTGGAAAATTTCTCAGAGAGGCCTTTGGAAAACTTAACACTTTTTCAACTGGACATCGCATCTGCCTTACAGAACTCGGGATGCTGCAAGTGTAGCATCTTCTTACACTTGTAACAGCTGATGTTTTAGGATTGAGGTCTAATCTAGGAGGTCTCCACATTAATTTCTGTATAAGGGGCCTAAAGTTATCAAGTGAAGAACTTTGATGCTAAAGCATAAAAATACAACTTTTAGGCAACTACACTATTTGCATGAACAATTGTGAGAACAACTGCAGAGATTTCCATGATAAAAACATTTAAAATCAGGGGTGAAGAATTCATTTTGTAAATAAAGCTTTTTTAAAACCTAATCAACAAAACACCTATGGTGTCCATTTATGAGCAATATACGGAAGACTCAAAACAATACAAGATCTTCAGCTTATCTGGAATTTGACAAATCTAAAATCAGTGAACACAGACTAAAGAGGCATGCTTGTGTATAGTTAAAATTTGCAAACCTTTTATCTGCAATTAACTCAGTTATGAAAAGCAAGGTATTCCACTACTACTACATCACATTCTAAACTACATGCCTTAATCAGTTTCAGTTTTTCAACAGCAATACTTGGATTAGAATAATTTCTCTAGATCTCATTAGCCCTTGCCCAAAGCCTAATTTACACTACTGTAAGTGAAGAGGGCACAGAATTGTTGCTCTTTTATAATGCTTTTCATCTCATTGACAAGCCATCTCTCTGATTTGGTCCAGTTCTCTACACTAAGCATTTTTAAGTATTCCACAAGCCTTGCTGAACTCTTGCAGTTCCCCACTCTCTACTGCATTTACCTCTTACTATCCAAACCAGTCAGGGTTGATGAACAGGAAAGAGTTACAACTACTTACACTGTGCTAAAATACAGTGGTGAGAGTAAGGGTGTCACTAATACCCTGCAAACCTCCAGTTGCTGGGGATTTGTTCAGTGAATTCCCCAGAGAACGCTGGGAACTGAATTTACACCACACTGTCCATCAGCCTCCATCAGAAACAAAAAAAAGACTTCAAGCCTGTTTTAAGTATATCAACAGGACAAAACCAGACATTTAAGTATGGAAAAATTACAGGCAGCAGGACCTGTCTCCTGCTTGGTATCTCCAAACTTTAAAAAACAAAAACAAAAAGAAATTACAATCCCCACAGCAAGCAACAGAAGTCAAAAGCATTAGCATAAATGTTTTTACAAGCAGAGTACAAACCTTTCAGATGCCCTAAAAAACCATATTTGACATTCAGGCAGTCAGTTACAAGTGAAATGCTTTACCTTGAAGAATTTTCATATTTATCTCAGATGGACTTGCACGTCCCATTTTAAAAAAGTAAATCTCACCTTATTTACTCCTGTTATCCTGAAAGCTGTTAGAATTTTATTCTCCAGCTGGTAAGAAACCTTTAAGCTTGCTGTTTATGTATTCACAATATACTTACATTACTTGCTTAGTTCCAGTATTACACTTGAACTTTAGCCAAATTATCTCTGTTTAAAACACCAACTACCTTGATGCAGTTATATTTTTCTTGAACCTTATCCCAGTTACAGAGGAAGACAAGCCAGACATTTTTCTCTCTACAGATTTCACTCTAGTATGGCAGGAAATACTTCTGTAAATTAAAAAAAAAAAAAGGACAAATTTAATATTCCACAGGAGCTCTTACTGATATGTATCAGTTTTTAATAAAGAGAGGGCTAATACATCTGTGGTCCCTTGGCCTGCTGTTACACACTGTGTTCAGATCACAACTAAGGCTTGTTCAGAGCCTGTCATTAGTTACCCATAATAAAGTGTCTTTTGCTGCAAACCTTCTCTCCAACAGCTACCCTTCACAGTGCTTCCAGAGTCATGACAGATACTCTATCCAAACAATCCAAACCTCATCTAACACGCTCCTGTGTTACAGGTCACTTCACTTGAGCTAGAACAGCAAGCTGCATCACAAGGACACAAAGAAACACATCCAAGCGAGGCATGTGAAAATTTTAAGCTTAACTCACCTTTAAACACATTCCTCTGGACACCTCGTCTCTGTACAAGACACAGTGTGTACATTTTCATCCAGTAAATGTTACTGCACAGAAATAATGCTACAACAGGGTTTTTTCTAATATTTATTTTTTCACCTGCAAACTGTAGCAAAACATGATCAGCTTTATTATGCAGACAGGTATCCCTCTAACATTAGAGATTTAGGCATGTATAAATAGAAGAGCTCTTAGGAAAAGAAAACATTTTGAGAAATGAACAAACCTTCAATTTAACTTCGTGACTTCCAATACCAATGGTTAAAATGATGCAGCTCATTCATTCCAAGAGATACAACAGCACCTTAAAGTGGCTGATCTATTCCCCAGTAACATTTTTCACATAACAATGTGTTAAAGTTACAAATACTGATATGCACAAATAGCTATTTTCTAAGAAAAATATGTACAGTACTGCAGCATAATGAGTGTGGTATCTGCAATAACTTATTAGCCAATTTTAATACACATGATACCGCTACTTTTTACCTGCCACTTCACAGGTTCAAGGATGTTACCACAGCCCTCTGTTCTGCACGTTATTACCTGGTGGGGAGGGTGGCTTTCTTGTTTTTTGTGCCGGGTGTTTTTTTCTTTTTGAAGTTTTTTAAAGGTACACAATGCAGGCTTTTTATTTTTACTTCTTAAAGACTTCTTTTGTGTTTAAAGCTAATATCAGTGAAACAAGACAACAGTGCAAGAGGCGCAGAGATGTTATGTGACCACATAAGAGTTCTTTTGGGTAAAGTGTCTATAAGGCTATAAGAAAGGATTGGTTGATGAGCTTCCTGTTGGAAATTGTCCTGTTGGTGCACCAGCCTGGGGGAAAAGGAACAAAGAAAAATAAGGCAAGTATTTAAGATTTTTTTCCCATATTGTAAATCATAAATGCAGAATACATTAAAAAAAATAACCTGCTGGGGAATACTTCTGTTTCATATTGCAATCTGCTTTTTGCTTCTTCTCTGGAATTACCCTACTGTGGGAACATGTTTGAAAGTACCTCTGCTTTGAGATCTGAACATCCTTAAAATGGTGTAATCATCAGAATAGTATGCTGCAGTTAGGAGAGTCAGGTGCTGCCTTGCCTTAATAAAAGCAAGAAAACCCCCAAAACTTTGTGTATCTCTAAATTAAGTGTTACAGACTATTCTTCTTTGGACATACGGAAGTCATTGACATGCAACAACTCACCATAAAAGGGTTACTAGACACTCCAACAGCTGCAACTTGTCCAAAAGGAGTTACTACAGGCTTTGCTTGCCCAAATGTAGCAAAACCTGCTCCTTGGAAAGAAAAGTAAAAAGTATTAATACTAGTAAACAATGTCCAGAGAGCTCTTTGCTGCAGCTCCCAGCCAAAATTAAGTGTATGTTTGAACTGCAGAATCAGCAGAACTGATCCTACTTAAAACATGATCAGGAATGTAAGTGTTAAACACTGTGGCTGAGCTTTCAACTGTTCATAACTCATCAATCTCAAATTTCTACATATGCACTTTTTTCAATGTTATGATATCATATAAATTCAGGGAGAAAATACTTCCCCATTTTCTCTTGCCTGTTTTCTATAAAGTTTGAGAAAGTGTAATAATGTGTTGCAGACATTCCGAAACAGCCCTTCTTGCCTAAAACCCCTTTAAAGCCTGAGAACACTTACCATCTTAGCATGAGATTTTGGTAAAATTTCAGTTTGGTCATTACACAATTGCACAGAGCCAAGTCAGAAGGCGCAACTACAGAGCCAAAACAGTGTGGGAACCCTTCATCAACATTACTATCAAGCTCACATAGGAATAAATATCCACCCATTATTGCCAACTTACAAGCAGACCATTTTCTCCATGTTTCTGATTTAGACAAGGTTATCTAAAACATGCAGACCTACCATTTGGCTGCTGAGCAAAAGCAGTCTGTTGAGGGAAAGCTGCCTGTGTTGGGAACGTGGGCTGCTGGAAGTTGCCACTATAACTAGTAGGAAGACTGTAGGAGGCAGGAGTTCCAAATCCTGCTGGCATGCTCATGGATGCAGTACCAAATGTTGCTGCTGGTAGGCAAAAAATAACATGCAATTATTTGTAAGAAATTACTTTTTTCATTAAACAAATTACTATAAGGCCATGTTAAAAGTCTTCTAATGTCCTCTGTGACTGGACAAAAGTTTGGTTCAACTTCTACAGCCACTGAACTGATTTGTCCCCTTTGATCACCACCAACTGGGTGCATAATTTGCTTTTACACTTTAAAAATGAACTGCATTATTTAAAATTGAGTAGATCCATCACATTCAGATATACTTCCTGAAGAGGAAATTATTTCTTGTTCTCAGTTGTTATCATATATTTCCCCCACAGTTTTTCTGGTAGAAGTATGTACACAGAAGAAGCAAGCATGTTCAGGCAGCCTAAGCCCCTCTGTTTTTCTCCGAGAAAAACATGTAAGCATTTTCCTACTTCAAGCTGCACTACAGGAGGTTATAAATAAAAAAGAAAACAAACAAATCAAAGGGATACATGCATCTCCTTTTTTAATCCCATCTTTAATCTCTTTAAGGAAATTCTCACCATGCACATTATTTGCACACAAAGTTCCTGCTGCAAACCCTCTTACTGTTGAAATAGAACTTAAAACAAAAAGAGCCCCAAACTTTTCATCTGATTCTCTGCTGAACATTTCAAGTAAAGAACACACAGCTCATAAGCATTTCCCCATGCCTTCAGCAAATAAACAGGAGCACATTAGGTGCAAAAAGTATAGTAACAAAACCATTATTCAGTCTTTTGGGAGTTATTCTTGAGAAGAGAAATGTATAGGAAGATTTTTGGTACAAAAATACACCAGGTATTCTATGCCAGTTAAACAGGACTTCTCTTTTGAAATGTTACAAGCTACATTTTATGCAAGCTCAACCATTTAAAAAAGCTAACAAAATAAATTTAACTAATATAGCCTAATCATCAGTTGAAATATTTACCCCAAAAGTATTCAAGGGCAAGACGTTATACAGACAAACTGTTGACAGGTGCACATGAAACTAATGTACTAACACTGTTCTCAAGTTACAGTGAGCAGAGCAGCTACTCTACAGCAACCTGGCTAAAACAGCAAACAGAAGCACAACAAAATCAGCAGGGGACTTGAGATATCCCAAAAGGCATCAAACTACTGTTGGCAGAAACTTCAACAGTCACTCTAGCACTATATGGTGACCATGGAGGATATCAATAATGGTTTTGTTTTGGTTGCTCGACAGGACGTCTTACGTATGCTCTTCTCTCCCTCTGCCCAGTTGCCAAATACCCACACCCACTCCATTTTTAAGAACTCTTCCACAATTCTTTGTGCAGAGAACCAGATAGCTGTCAATAAGCTTTTACAAGCAAGAACAATTAGCCACAAGAAACTTGATACCAAATGTGGCCACCTACCAAAATGAGCCTGAGGAAATATGTGAGAGTGCATTGCTCCCGAGAGGCCTTATGGAAGCCACAAAGAGACCAGACAATGTCAAATCATTTATACAGGCTTGAACAGTCATTTCTTAGTTATATATATATAGAGAGAGAAATAGATACACATATATGTACTAAACAGTTCATCGATAGCATGACCAGCAATAGATTAGTATTAGAAAACCATCAGAAATAAGCTCTACAAAACAGATCTCCCATGTACTAAATAGCAAAGTTCATGCAGGAAGAACACATAAAAGGAAAAGCCTTAAGTTTACACCTTACACTGAAAGGGGCTGAACATTATTTTTACTTATAGACATTATCTCTGTCACCTAGTATGGAACATCAGGATGGCTGCCAAAGGCTTGGAACCTCAACAAGACTGGGACAGCTGTATAGAAACGTGGAAGGATAGAGGTGCTATATTCAAAATTTATCTAAACAGGCTACAAACTCTTAGTGATGATCCAAACCAGCCCACTTAGGAGTGGGATTAAAATACAGGGAAATGGTATCTGGGGCATTAAATATCTGAACAAGTTTAGCTGCATATTATCTCAAAAGGGACTGAAAATAGAATTAATTTCGGAAGAGGACACAAATTCATCAAATCAGTTTTTTAACTCAGCCTACCTAAATCATTGAGCAAACCACAACTCAATGTCAAAATGCACACATCAGCCGATTTTTATCTGTTGAAGTCCAGCTAACAGATAAAAGTGTTAAAATTCAGCAGTGACTCTGGAGAGGAAAATCAACAGAACCTAGCAGCCATCTAAATCCAAGCTCATAGTTTTAAAGAAGTACAAGTTTGTTTACTTAAAAAGTGATTAAGTTTCGCCCATGGAATTATGATTGTACAGAATCCTCCCTGAGAAAATTAATATAAAGATTGACTGTAAAGATTAAACATATGCTTTTTTAAAGAGACACTAATGTACTGAATAAGTGGACTGGTGAGGAGCTAGCATCATAAAAGCTTTGTCCTTACTGGTTCTGGCTCCAGCTCTTTGGTTTTGAGACCTTTCAACACTTTGAAATAAAGAAATTAAAGAGAAGGGCTTTCAAGATCCTGATTTCAGGGCTACCTACCATAAAGCATGCTCTAAAGCCAAGATTATAGTCTTGGAAGGACAAGATCCTAATTTCAGGGCTACCTGCTATAAAACATGCTCTAAAGCCAAGGTTATAGTCTTGGAAGGAACCCAGCTGGTGATACATAGACTACAAACAGGTATAGCTCAAACAGATCATTTTGACATTTTCATGGCCACCATTTGAAATCCTAGAATTGCACCTCAACACTGCGCAAACACATAGCATGTCAAATGGACTAGGGACAGATAATACAGAAAATCTTTAATAAACAAATTATACAGATCCAGGAAAAAAATAATCAAAACAATTCTTTAAAGAAAGTTTCTCAAACACTTAATGTATTTTTTTCTAACCTGTTGCTCCTCGGCTATTGGTCTGGAATGGATTTGTTGAAGGTGCCACTGGGGCAACAGGGGCAGCTACAAATGGATTTGTGGAAGGTGTTGCTGAAAGATTAAAGACATTTTATTAAGCAAGCATTTCTCTAACAGCCAGTGTGACTCACATGAAGTCTATACAGCTTTTTAAACAAAGACACAAATACCTAAAATTAGATGAAAAATAAGGAATTTATAAGAAAATAAAAAATATAGTTATCTTGACAGGAATACTTTTTCGTTAATAGTATTTTCGTTATTAGCTTCAGTCTTAGTGGTATCAAAGTAGAGCATTATCAAGTAAAAATTAGTAGATTGCTTGCTTACAGTCCTCAAAGTGTGTTAGTAATACTTCCATACCTCCAAATGGAGCAGGCACACTTGAAGATGCAGGCTGTGTCTGTGCAGTAGCAGCCACAGGTACTGTTCCAAAAGCATTGCTGGAAACAATTTATACAATTCATTCAGTGAAATCAGAATTGCTTCTTTAATAATTATATACAATTTACCGTTATTGTTGGCATTAAAAAGAAAGGGGATGAACACTTATGTACAGTTTGCAGACTGCAATGTATCTCCCTGATGCCCAGGGTCAGACACACTCGCTAGTGCTGAACAATGGAAAGTCATCTCTACCAACAACAGGAGAGGGAATATTGAGCTAAGGCCAAGAGCACAAAGGTTGCAAAGCAGAAGCCTTAGGGGCACGTGGGAATACCTAGACCACAAAAGGTATTTGATATTCATTACTTCAGTCATCTAGAAAAGAAACTGGTTTTACATTAAAAAAAATCTGAATTCTTTTTTGAGGGCTGATCCTATGATTTTGAGTATGCGTGCAAGTACTCTGCAGAGCGAAGTGTTACCATCCCACAGGTTTAGCATGTCACGACCTGAAAGGTGCAGAGAACATTCCGCCGACAGTATTCCCAGAGTGTGCTATCCCTCAGTACTGCCATTACTTAAAACAAGAGCAGCAGTTTCAGTAGTCCCTCTAACTCATTCAATGCTCCCCTGTTTGGGTAAGAACAGACTGGAGAGAGGCCTTGCAGCCCGTGTGCTGTGGCAGCGGGCAGCGCGGGGGCCCGCGCGTACCTGCTGACGTTGCTGGTGGCGGTGTACGCGTTGCTGGAGGTGGCCGTGGAGCTGAACACGCTGTCCAGCTCCGCCAGCGCCGCGTACTTGTCTGAAGATGCACTTGACTGGTTGGGGGCTGACAACGCAGGGCCTGCTGAGGACACTGCTGTGCTGAAGCCACTTCCCTGCTCACTCCCACCTAGAAAGAAAGCAAGCAGATTAAACACACTGAAGATGGTTTCACTTTCTGTCCTGATGATATCGAGAACTAAAAGTTCACAGATGGTTGGCGACTTAAAAATTAAATATGCACTAGGGCATAGAGTAATAAGTGTTTAACAAGCCATTAGCTATTAGCAAAATGTTCTGCCTCTATAGGTACCCTGCAGCCCTAAAGAGCTTTTGTTTTCCTAGAAAAATAATCCATTTGTCTTCAACTAGAAAATGAACAGAACACCTAACCCCAAATAATCCATTTCAGAACAAACGAACGTACGTTTTAACACACCATTCGAGAAGAACTAAAAACTATAACAGGATAACTAGCTTTTTCTCCTTAATTTACTATCATCTAAATCCAAGTATCACTGCTACTATTTTATGAAAAACTAAAGCCAAATGTTTTTTTGGCAAAGAGGTAAAAAAGCTGCTCTGGCAGCTCTTTGCACCAATTGCAGCTTTCCATTCCAGAGCATCCACTATAGGTTTTAGTACAAATATAAAATACATATTTGTATTTTAATATGTTTTCATTATTGCAGTAATGATAATTTAGATATTTTATCTTGGGCAATAGGATCCCAAAAAGCAGTCTTTTAATGACATCCTTTTGGAATAGTGTCTTAAAACTTACATCTTGCACACTGTCACGAAATTCTACTGATAGCTTAGAGAAGGGAAATTTTGAAATACAGTTACAGTACTTTGACAAGCACAGCCATCCTTGTGGTAACTATACATATATAGAATAACCATGGCAAACAATAAAGTTTTATACCTTGCCCTGCACTGAAGATATTATCTAAATTAGCAAGAGCTGCATATTTGTCAGCTGACTGAAGATTCAGTTTATTCACTGCAGCTTTACTGGCTGCAGTTGCTGTGGCGTTGCTCTGAGAAGCATTGAAGGATCCAAAATCAGCACTGGAGGATTTGGGGAAGTTATCAAAGTGAGCAAAATTAGCATTCACTGATCCAGCACTTCCACCTGTAACAAATTAAGTTAAACAAGATCAATGCTCCGAAGTTAGAAAGACTCTCTAACTGTAACTGATGGCACAATAACCCTCCCTTTGTGGTTATATGAGGCAACATGTTTGCCTGCCCCATCCTACACACTTAAGACTCTTTCCCTTTTCCTTCAAAGTTCAGTGGGCTGTCAGAAAAAAATTACATTGTTTGGATTGCTTATCAGGGATAAACACCCCAAACTTCAACACTTTAAATCACAGTCATAATTTGATCCTGAAAACTATATGCTATTTTTAGCTGTTAAAAGTAATTTCAATAATAAAAGCTTCCTAGAAAAAGATGTATTTGTCTTTAATGTTCAAAATACAGAAGCTGCATTTCCCTACCATATGTGGCTAATGAATAGCTACTATTTGCATTTACTTAGTGGTTCAATGTTTAGTCATTTCAGATGACATTTCAGCCATCATACTAAGCAAAAAAAAGTGCTTGAAGTCCAAAAGTTGTATGATTTCATGCCCAGGTTTAGAGACTTTGGTTCTCTGTTCTCAAGAGTTTTAGATTGCATCCAATCAGGAAAGAAGCTGGGGGAAGACACAACACAGCTCTTTAATAACAAATCTCCACTGATGTCAGAGATACATAAATCGGTTTTAGGAATCTGATCTAGGTCCACACAACTGAACTTCAGATCAAGTATGACACCATAAGCTTCCATCTCTTCATTGTCCAGACAATTTAATCTAGGCAGGTGACATTCTTAAATTTAAATTAGTTGTTCCATTAAGTGTATCACATTTTGTAACAGTTGGCTGATGATTCCACTCATACTACAGAACTTTCTAAAACAGAAACACAACTTTCTAAAAGCATAAGCAACAAGTAGAAACATATGCAACAGTAGGAATGGAAGTACTATACTACGATGGCATAAAATGAAGCAAGCTGAGTTTTCCACTGCGTGGAACTTACTGTGTACAGCCTGGAGAGGAAAAGCTGAAGTAAATTCACCAAAACTGCAGCTAGATGAAAGCGTTCTGAACGCTGGACAGCCAGAAATTGTGTGTGGGTTAAAGTTAACATAAGAAGGGAGAAAGAAAATTTGAAAAAAAAGTTTAAAACAACACCACACTCAAAAGAAAAAAAAAAGGAAAAGAAAGTCAGTCAGCCAAAGATCTAGACAAACAGCAAGTGTAAACTCAAGCAGAAGTTCTAAAGCATGATCAAATTAAAGGAAAGCAAAATAAATCTTAGCAATAGGCTCTACACATGAAGTCAAACATACTGAAGTGTGTGCATATGCTACACATGCATAGACACACACTTGTTTGGTACTGTGACATCCTTTTGGATCTACTGAAGTGCTTCTCTTAGAGTCAATTCAATACTTATTAAAAGCAGTTGAGTTTATTATTTTCATAGTTATTTCAGGTGTAGAGCTAACAAACACAGTGCCATAAATCAGACTTCTGAATAGCATTAGGGGAAAAAAAAATCAACACCAGACACAAGGAATTCATTTTGAGTTTCCCCAGAGCTTCAGATGGCTTGATCGCATTAAAGCAGGCAGATGCAAGAAAAACTCAACTTCGGTACCTTCCAACATAAAGGTAAGGATTATTTCAATTAAGTATTAATCAAAAGTGCTAGGAGTTCTACCTGTATTTTGGGGCTGAAAAGGAGACTGACTTGCTGTGGGGAAACCTCCAAAATTACTCGAGCCACTAGACTGTCCAAATGCATCAAAGTTTGCAAAACCTGCATTGGCAGAGTTCTGCGCTGTAAATCGCAAAGGAACAAAACATGTTAATGGATATGGGAAATAAACACAAAAACAGATGTATTAACTGAATTCATGGTCATGACAGCCTCCAAGGGTTATGTCCTACCATGTACTGCTTTTAACATGAAGAAATTACACGTTATTCTACAACTGAAAGTTGTCTTTGAACAAGCTTTCACAAATCACCTTCACAGAGCTGTACCAGCTAATGGTACTTCTGTCCATCTCACACAAGCTGCTATCCACAACTGCATGACCTGATGGAATCCACTTCAGCTTAACCCTCAGTGATTGCAGTGCTGGCTGCTCAGGAAACAACAGCCATGAAGTACAGAATACCTAGTTTCCAAAACTAGAACTTGTGGGCTAACCATTCCTTGTGAATAAAAATTAGAAGGTATTCTTTTAACATACTGGCAAGTCAAATTGCTCATACACCAAGTGTTACTTCCTCAGGTGAATTTTGGTTGGCACAACTTGAATAGTTTTGGCTGGGTTTATAAATTCATTTAACTTGAAAATTCAGTCTTTAAAAAAATTAAATCAAAGTACAAATAATGGAAATATGGAAAATCAATGCCAGTGGCAAGAAGATAGCATTCATAGTGTGTATCCACTAAATAAAATCCAAGGAGATTTCAATTCATAGAATTTCAGGTTTTGCCTTCCTTCATGCCATACTGTAGGTGAAAACAGAAGTTAACACTAATCTAATTTTGACCAGCTGGAATTCAAGCATCTATAGGTTCAACAGGAATTGCAAGCCTAACTGGTAAGCTCCATAGAAGACCTTAAACTCTGTTATAAGCAAGCAAGAAAAAAAATTTAATCAAATGCAAACCAAACCCTTTTATAAAGATAACTTGAGTTCCTATCTAAAGAAAGCTCACAGAACACCTTATGGAATAACAGATGGCAATAGATTATATTTTTAGGTTAGAATTACTTTATTCTGGAGAAATTTTGCAGATTAAATACATACAAACAGAATAAATTATGCTGATTGCTGAAGTACCGTAACTTAATAGTCTAAAGTGTTAATTAAAAGTTGGATTATTTCACTTAATTTCTATTCAAAAGCATCTGTACTACAGATTTATAAACTAAAAGGACATTTTAATACTAACTACTGTACTCCACAAGGCTGCTAATATAAAGGGAAGTGCCTGCACTTTCCTTCCCAGAGTACACTGGGAGAGAGCGAGGTTTGGCTGGACTCGATACCACGTTTAATAAACCCTGTGCATCAGCATTTGCTTACAGAGCACGGTTCTGGCAGCAAGGAGCAGCAAGGGTGGTCCCTGTGAGGAGAGAACAGAAGCTGCCCCATTGCTGCACAGCTGCTGCAGTTCCAAGACTGCCCCACCACTGCCCAAAGCTAAGCCCAGCAGCAGTGCTGGCTGGGGCACTGTGTTTAAAAAAGGCTAAAAACCAGTGTGCAGCAGCTGTGGCAGAGAGGAGTGAGGAAAATGCATGAGAAAACACTGCAGACACCAAGATCAGCTGAGAGAGAGAGAAGGACATGATCCAGGCCCATGGAGAAGACCATGATAAGGAAGGCTGTCCCATGGCAGCCCACGAAGGACAGTGGTGAAACATCCACACTGCAGCCTGTGGAGGAGCCACACCAGAGCAGGTAGGGAGGGATGAGGAGGCCAGAGCTCATGGAAAGCTGCTGCTGGAGCAGGCTCCTGGCAGGAGCTGTGGCTAATGGAGGAGGCCCCACTGGAGCAGGTTTTCTGGCAGGAGCCAAGACCCTGCCTGAAAGACAGCACCACACAGAAAGAACCCCTGCTGGAGCAGTTCTGTAAGAACTAACACCCATGGAGAGGGCTCATGTTCCAAGGAGTTTGGGAAGGACCATATCCCACTGCAGGGGAGGCACCCCACAATGGAACAGCATGAGGAAGTAGCAACAGAGAGGAAATCCTACAACTTAACTGCAATGTCCATTCCCTAGCCCGTTCATGAGGAGGTGCTAAAATGGTCAGGAGTGAAATTACACCTCACAAAGGATGAAGGTGGGTTTGGTTTTATTTTTTTACTACGCTACTCTATTATTAATTGTCAATAAATTAAGTCAAGTCTGGTTTGCCCAGTTACTTTCTCTTGACTCATCAGCTTTTTTGTGTCTTCTCCCCCAACCCTGCTGATGGGAGAGCGAACACACAGCTCCATGGGCACCTGGAACTAGGCAAAGTCATGAGAGCATGAGAGTCAGCAAGGAGAAAAAAAAAATCAAAGTGAAAGCAAGATCTTGGGGAAGTTAATTTCACCTTTGAAGTGTGGAAAAGTGGCCATAAACAGACAAATTACTTCTATTATATCCTCTGTAAAAATGAAAGTGATGACTTTCATCCTAATGCATCAGTTGGACAGACAAGAGACTGATGTTTAGTTGATCAAAGAGGATTAAGTATGCAAATGTAACTCCTAGAATAAGAGCAAGATTATTCATTTTAACCACTCACACAGACAGAATACTATGTCAAGAATCTTAAATGAAGTATCTTTGGGGTCCAAATTAAAAACTGGAGTATATTACATTAAAAACAACTTCATTTTACTGAATCAACTGACACATAACGGATGACTTTCAAGAGAGCCCATGTTCAAACAGTGTTACTGTAAAGCTTCTTCAGCAGAGTATTCTGAGAATAATCTTATTTTATGCAGTAGTTTCAAGCTTTGTAAATGTGGCACAAAGGTAGAGACCAGATGACACCTGTACTCTCCTGCACCTGGACAATATGTAGATTTCCAATTCCAAAATTCAGCTCTCCACACAAAAACCCAAGAACAATCCTAAGTAAATTCAGGAACTGCAGGGGATTGCAGATTGCCATGGATTTACAGCTGCTCTTGACACTGCAGACCAAAGAGGCAGTATAAAAGCCAGCTGGCTACAGCCAGGGATGACAACACCAGCCATGGCAACACCAGCTGCTCCTACAATCTCTGCAGTTTCTTCTGTACATTTGCACTACATGGTGTGCAATAAAGGCACAAAACACTGCAAACCAGAAAAAACTAAAATAAAATCCACATATATCTAAAGTAAAAAAAAAAAAAAAAAAATCCTCTTTACAAAATAACTCTCATACTATTTTTCTTTTTCTAGTTAAAATCTCTTCTCCCATGTTATCTGTGATAGAGTTGTGTTGTGTCACTACACCTTTGTAAAATCTTTTGTGCAGGTCATCTATTCCATTAGTTTATAAGAAATCTACATGCCAAAAATTTTGATCCTTGTTGCTATTACCAATCCATAAGCTACAGACAAATCAGTCATGTACCACCTTCAAAATCTTGATTTTGCAGAAATTACAGGACTTTGTAAATTAAATACAGACAGTAAACATGAGGTCAGTATGATTCCACTTCAATAAGCAACAATATCCTGAACCAGCTTAATATATTAAAGAACTTAGCAAGCAGAAACATATCACAAATTGCAGGTCCTGCAAAATTTTTAAGAGTTACACCTACACTTCACAGATTACAGCCCAAGTTTGTTAATATTTTCCTATCAGCTGCTGCACTCAGTAACTTATACTAAAGGATCTTATGTTTGCTGGTCTCTTCGGTGATCTCTACAGTTAGCACTGTGTACAAAAAGGGAAAAAAGCTCATCCCTTATACACACAGCTAAAACCAAGCCCTAAAACAAGAACACCAGACCATAAACTTCAAGAAAGTAGTGCTGGACTAAGTGCAAATTCTCCCATCCTCCACTGCAGTGTGTAATTGCTAACAAAAATTACATGTTTATACAGCTCCTTAATGAGCATTTCAAACTCATTTTTGCCAAAGCTGGCAGACTGATCAACCCTCTTTGTGTTCCAAAGGAAGAGTCTGTAACATTGTGTTATTCATTTCACTAACACTACCCTGTACTTACTGCACACAAGACAAGCCTTACAAGCATTTTACTACAGCAAGTCAGAAAACACCCTCAGGTAACAAGTCTGCAGTACACGTTTAGCTATCACATGCTCAGAATCAAAATTTCTGTCTCTTAGAAACTGATTTACAAGCCCTGAAAACTGCTTTTGACTCTAAAACTTATGGTAAGAAGTCATGGGAATGACTACAATAGTTAGTTTGTGACCAGAAATTAACAGACTCTCTCCCCAGATTCTATTTATTCTGGAGTGTTCCTATAGCTTTTCAGCCTTTTAAAAATTACCCAGCCAAGATGCAATGGAATTTTATTGAGATTTGGAACACAGTATTGAAATACTGCTTCAATGGAATTTTCATCTCCTAAAAACCACTAAGAATAATTAAGTGTATATAAATAAAAAATCATTCAGCAACGAGCTTGGAAAGAAATTATTAGAAAGAATTAACCATCTGCAGCCTTTTCAGTAACACTATACAGCATAGGCCAGTAAGCACAAGTTCCCCCAGTTAAACACACCTCCAAAATGATGATTTACATGAAATCTAATTTTAAGGATTTTACAGAATACACAGAATAACAATTGCTGTTGCAGTATGACTGTATTCAGCCATTTATTTCACATTAGTTTGGATAAATCCTTTGTATTTTGCTCAGTTCCTCAGGTGTGAACCTTAAGTACCATCCATGACACCTTATCTTGGCTGTTAAAAGTTTCAGGACTGACTTGCAAGAAATCTCTCTTATTCTGGGTGGCTTAGCAGCACCACAGTTTCTCTCAGAACAGCTACATGAAAAGCCCATTCAGACCAGGCAGGCAAAGGTACTTTCCCACAACTACAGGGGAAGCTAGCAACAACAAACTTTAGTCACCACAGAATCGACTTTGTCTTTAGGATACACTTCTATGGCTCTTTGGCTGGGAAAAAAACCACCCTGAGGGTTCAATATATTTTACTGAAGTCATCCTCTAAGAATTCAAGGCCTATCCCCTTTCCTCAGTCAATACACATGCTCAGGGCTTGTTTATTCTTCCTGAAACTACAGAATACTGCCCACATGGGCACTACTCAGCTTTCAGACACACAATCACAAAAGGGGAGATCACTCTTTAAACTGGACAAGCCTTGGTTTTCCTTCTGACTAACTGGCAGTTATTATCAATGCATTTGAACTCCTTTAAAGTCCCTGTATCTGATTGGTTTTCATGAATGCTCTTCCTAATAATTTTCAGAAAGAAAACTGAAGGGCTAATATCAGCTTCTCCCAACATTTTGTTACTCATCCTCTCACTCTCTCCCTCAAAGAACCTAAAGCTTAGTAGTAGGCAGAAATAGTGTAATGATCCATATCCTAAGGAATAGCTATAGCAACTCCCACAAGCAGAATTGTCAGTCTTTGTCTTCAACCTTTCTTTATAAAGATCTGAAAGAAATCTTGAGTAATACAACATTTCTAAGGCAGAGATTACACACACCTCATGAAGTTTAGTCAAAAGCCTTTAAAATTAAAACTACATTTTATACATTTAAAAGGGATACAGTGGTACAAATACCTACCTGTATGACTGTTGAAGTGTGCAAAATTAGCAAAATTTGCTGTAGCAGTTGACTGAGGAGGAGCAGCAGCAAAGATATCTGAGCCAAGGTCACTAAGGAGGTCAAATTGTTTCTTTTCTTGTTGCTGCTGTCCTTGAGATCGAACTACAACAGGAGACTACAAACAAGATTCCAATTAGCTAGTACAAAAAGGTGATATTTTATCAAACTGACATTTACAAAATATTAGAAGGCTAGACTAAGCTTATTTCTTCAACAAGACATTTATTCCTGAAGTTTAAGATGTTGTACGTAGCATACACCCTCCTATAGTATGAGGAAGACAATTTATGCTACTACTCTGGCTTTTAAAGGAATTCTGCAGCAGATTTACAGGATTTAATAGCACCCAGAAGAATAAAGTAGCGACATATTATTGGCAACTTCAGATAATGTATTTGAAACTGCAAATACTGTACAATTACAAGCAATAAAACTTAATTTTACAAGATTACATTACATTCTTTAAAAAATCTTTAGAACTCGGTATAAGGAGAGAAAAATTGAAGAATTTAAGGCTTGAAATTGCAATTTTCTACTGTTTGAGGTAAAAGACTCAAACAGTAGAAAACTCATTCAAGAGTTGCCTGTATCCTGACGGTAGTTTTCAAACAAACAGTCTTCCTTTCACAAATCTAAGTACACAGTGTTGTTTGACTTTCCATTACAGCATACAGATGCCCCCTTGAAAGCCACTTAGGAGTTTCAGAACGCATAGGAAGCAATAATAAATATGACATGCTTTCATCTACATATTCACTACTAATTTCACAGTTAACAGCATCAGTTATTTTCTTATTTTCAAAGAGAAAAAAACAAAGATGAAAATACAACACATCAGGTCCAAACTTTAGAGGTATTTATACAAAAGACAATCAATCCTCTCACACTGGAAAACTCCGCTTACTGAAAACAACCACTAAAAAAATCAATTTGGTCAATAGAAGCAAACTTCATTTAGTATCTGATCTGCAAACATGTATATACTTCAGTAAAATATATGAAATACTGTGCTCATATTAGTTCCTACAGATCACAGCAGTTATTGCAAGTATTTTTGTGCCACCAAAGGAGTAACAGGGACTGCAGAACAGTTCTGTGGTCCTCAGAAATCATTACTCACTTGGCTAGGTGTGCCCTTGTTTAAGTGCAGCGCGGGTGCAGCTTCTCCCAAGAGAGATTTCAGTGGCTTCACCTCAGGTGTGCTGCTTGTACTACTGGCAGAAGACCCCGATATGGATGCATGGACTGATGCCACCACCTTTGCTTGCTCTGGAGGAACATACCTACATTCAAGAAGAGCAATGGTTTTTACGAGTTTCAAGTGAGAAGTTCCTAAGTCTCAAGTTGAGAACTGGCAGATCACAGCTTTGCTACTGAAACACTGCCACTGCAATAGATTCTGTCAGTAGTTTGCAAAATATCCATTCTTTAAACATGCCAGAGGTTTCTTTTTAAATAGACTAGAATTTAAAGTCATCAATATTTTTAGCACTTACTTAATACAAAACATGAGTCTTTCCCATGCTAATAAATAGGATGGGAAATAGTCTGTAAAACTGTTACTTTACATTGTTGTTGACATCCTCTTAAGCCATTTCTGTTCTTTCAATATGAACATTCAGAAACTTCTATAGTTTGTCTTCTCTGCTTCCTATAGGAGCTCTAAATAAAGTTCAGAAATCATTTGACTTTACAGAGCTGTGTAATCTAGTCTGAAGAGCATACTCAAAAAAGGAAAGCACACTCAAAATGAGAACAAGCAGTCCATCTTCACTTCTCCTCATAGGGGCAATCTTTATAATAGTAAAGGTATCTTACCATCTTTTCTTTTCATATTTTTCCTGTAGAAATTCCTTCACTTTCTGTGGATCCCTGAAGTCTGGAATTGCTGATGACCTATCATCAAACAGGCCTAGCCAAATCTGTTTGCATACCTTAAAAAAAAAAAACAACCAAAAAATAAAAAACCAACAAAAAAACCCAAAAAACCACAACAACACAGATTGATCAGAGCAAATACCTTAATTCAAAACCTATTTAAGTTTACTATTGTTACTCCATTAAACCACTAAAGTGTGTGGCTGCATAATTTATATTCCAGACTGAGCTGCTGTAGCAACTGACTGATGCACCATGTACTGGTCTAAATACCTAAGGTGCCTGTGACAGCAGGGCAAGCAGATCTCAGCATCCAATTTCACCATCCAACACTCCTTTTACAAAATATTTGTAGAATGTACTCATGAAATGCAAAGCACATGATTTCTACTTGTAATCTTTAAGATTCTTCTCCTTCACCTAATTCTACACATTCCCTTACTGTATTTCAGGGCTTAAACCGTGTCAACAGATTCCATATGTCCAAAGCCTCAAATAGTAGATTTTAAAGGATCCAAGGTTCAGTATTTATACTTACTAATTACTATTTGAATACAGGAACTGTTTTTCCAACAGCCTTTGTTACCATGATGCAGCTTCTACAATACCATACACATCTGAGTGATTGTATGAGACAAGGGGTAAAAATACTCTTGCTCCAATTTAATTTTCTAATTGTAGTTTTGAGTGAGCAACAGCTGAACCACATGCAAATACTGAACCTCAGTATGTTCAAGCTTCAATTCCTGAGCAAAACAAGAGTAAAGGTGTTCTCAGAACTAAACAAGACATAGGAGTTTTAACTTGAAATGTTTTAAGCCCTTCAGACTATTCTGCAAGTAACTGGAATATGCACCCAAACAATAATAACAAACATTAGCTGCCCTCAAAAATCACAGTGCCCTTTCTGAACAGGTTTCTTCCAGAGAGGCAGAGTTGAAAAAGCTTTGTTTTTATGATGCATACCCTTTCTTCCCACACCCTTTCTGAAATAGCCCTGACCATCCCTTTTACAAGCCCACTACAAACACGCCCTCTATCCCCACAAGTGTCAGGTTTTCAATATTGTCCTCAGTGACCTTCAGGAGATGCACAGGCTCTAAAAACCAAGAGCTGCAAAACTGATTGCTCTGAAAGCTGGCAAATCAATGCAGAAGCTGTGATACTCCCACTTCAGCATCCTCCCTGAACTAGTTGGCAAACATGATAAATCTTATAGATAATTTCAAAGATTGCTCAGGATTAGAAAGATTAGGCAGGCATCCTAACTAAGTATTTCATACTTGATGTTTCAGGTCTAACCAGCCCAATTGCATATTCAACACCTAAAAGTCCTTATTACCAACATTAATTGGTAATAATGTTATCTCTGGATAGATACAAACAATAACAGGAAACAGATCTAATGATCAAAAGATTTTTAAATGAGTATTTATATAGCTAATTTAGTTTCTACCTCAAATAAACTCAGCAGTTCTGCATTCATTCTGCAATTGTACTCCACAAAAGAGTCAAGTTCAATGCACTGATTTGAGTTCTCAAAATTAAACAGTCACTCACAGTATAGTAATAGATAAAATGAAACTTAATATGTTTGTCTAATACTTCTTCATACAAACTTAGTCAAAAAAGTCACAAGTCTGTTCTAAAGTAAAAGCTAGTATCAAGAATCACTGCTTTAACAGTACCAATCTTTCACTACTTTTTGGTGACAAAACATATAAAGTCAGAATATTTATGTATGTAGCTTTAAACCTGCAGTGAAGTCTGAGAAGAGCCAGCAGTAGTATTTCCATACTTAGATTTGTGACTATAACTATACAAGCAGCAGTCATATGATTGCTAGGAGGAAGAGAAGTCCTGCTTGTGGCTATTTACAGAATCTCTAGCAGCAGGAGTTGGTGTTCAAATCCACACAGTCCCCTCCCAACCCCAACTTCAATATTGGAAGGAACATCAGGAAACACTGAAAAAAAGAAAAACTGTGCTTAATTTCACACAAGCAGAAAGACAAATGTTAAAATAGCCCCTACTTGATTCTGCATCCAGCACTGTAACACTTGTACCATGATCAGTTTGCAGCAAGCCTGAGATGTGCTTGCAAAAGTCAGAGGAGGGCCCCTTCCCCACCCATATCCAACCATCCAATTACTCCTCCTCCTCCTGCCACCCGAAATAAGTCAGATCAAAGAAACTCATCATAATTACCATGTCCCTGGTACCACTGAAACCTGGAGGAGATCATCTCACAGCAACAAACCATAACCCAGTTTTTCATATTTTGCCCTCCCAGTTTTCTGTTTCAAATTCACCCTGAAGTGCCTAGGCATTTGGAGTGAGGGGGAAAGAAAACAAAACAAAAAACGCCCAAAACAAACAAATGAAACCCCTCAACGACGAACAATCCAAACCAAAAAACCCCACCACAGCTGTGTGTCGATGTCTCAGGCCACTGTGACCACGACAGGATATTTCTGTGAGGACTCAAAAACAAGGTGCTGTGTGCCTTTAGATCATTAGCAGCTACAGAGCTATAGTAGATACAGTTCTATGAATATGCAAGCAGGAACGGAGGAGGACTGTGCTGAACAAACACCTGTTCGTTTAAAATGATGCAAGCTTCTTAAAGGCATCAGCACTTGCCATTGAATTGCAATTTTTGCAACCCTGCAGAAAGCAGGCTTCCGTAAGTGTTTCCTGCAGCAAGTAATTCCTTTTAAATACCTAACCACAGAAGGAAGTAACAAGTGAAATATGCCTTAAGTCACTACTGTAATTAATTTAAACAAACAGACAGGCACTCTGTGTTCTGTTGCTGGTAGCACTGAGAACAGTTTTACTAAATGGGCAACCAATTTTACTACCAGTTTTACTAATGGAAAACCACCAAGCCAAAGAACCAACTCAGTCACACACACTTCAGCAAGACATCCTCATTGTACCAGAGTCTGACTGCAGGAGCTGTACAAACGCACTGTAAAACATTTACCACACCAGGATGCAAATTAAATTTCACCTGGCTTTCTTACCTAAGGAATTATCAGAGAAAGTATAATTTTTTAAAAAATTCTTAAATATGGACAAGTCTTAAACCAAAACCAGACACCCACAATAGATAAGAGTAGTCTGGATTTGGATAGTGGGAATGATGGAAAGGAACTATAGGACTGTATGTAAGTGGCTGTACAACATGACTGGAATATGAAGGGTAAATCACATCCTCATAAGGGCCTTTCAGACCATACTTGTGCCCAAAAAGCTGTTTTGTCTTCCTACTACAGTTGGGCTTGATGATCTTAAGTTTTTTCCAAGCTACACAATTCTGATTTAAGTCCTTCAGAAAGTCATATTTTATAAGGCTTTAGAACCACATCAGAAGCCATGAAAAGGCCCATATTTCTGTCTGAAGTAACACACAATGCTTTGAACATCAGCAGCCATTCCAAGCAGGCATTCAGAGCCCAATAAAAGGCCTGTTGTCTTCCCTGGTTTGCTAGTGACCTGTGTGCTCTGTCTAGCTATACTTCTGCTACTATCATCTGACTTGACAGGGATCCACAACACTGCATTGATTATGCTTCAAGTGAGCCACAAAACAATTTTCAGCCATCTAAAAAAACACAAATGGCAGCGAGCTGTGCAGTATCACAGCATGAAATCAAAATTGAAAAATAAAATTTAAAAAATACTGTTGTCAGAGACAGAACTCACATGTAATTGTGTTTTTCTAAAGTAGTTACCTTTTCATAGTCATTTTAAAGTAAGTCACCAACAGTCCAGAATCTCATGCAAAGAAAGTCTGCTGTGAGAAATTTTTATTTCTGCTTTATTTTTATTGATCAGGCCATTAGGGTTTTTGTTTCAAAGCTATTCAAAAGTTACTCTTGTGATAAATATCAGGGAAACTTAGGCCATACAACTTGCTGTTTATGGCAGGGAACAATTATTCAGAATTTATACCTTTGGTACACTGAATTACTGAATTCAAGGTGAATTACTCCCTACTAATTCACCATCTGAATTGGACAGATACCAAAAACTCATTACAACAACAAAAAAATAATAGCACCAGTATAGCAAGATCAGACTGGCAACTTTAGTTGCCAACACTTCATCTAAGCTTCAGTGCTATGTTCTGTCTGGCCCAACAGCTGCCCAGGCAGGACCCCTGAACAGCACAGCTACTCACACAGTTACTCAGCATAGTTACCCACGGCATGTGCTGACTCTTGCAGGACATGGGAGCAGGGAGGAACTCCAAAAAGGCATTAAAGAAAATGTAAACCTGCACAAACCCAAGCCTTAAGCAAGCAGTTGCTCCACTAAACACAGTTTTCTTCTTATTTAATAGAAATTCACTATCTGAAAAAAAAATTCAAGGAAGTAATTGTTCTCCTTTTTTGGTTATTTTGAAAACGTATGTTTTGCAAAGTTTGAATTTGATATCCCAAGGAGCTTGTATTTCAAACCATCCCTCTAACTGTTCCATATATAAATCACACTTGCAGAGATCATTCAGAAAATGCTACTGTTCAAGTTGTATGACACATCTTCAGCCCCATTTTAACAGAATTACTCATTCCTTTGCTTTTACAGATAATACATGAAGCATCATCCCAACTCACCACACAATTGCACAACACTACTATTAAGGTATTGGGCCTAAAATTCTATAGCTTTCTGCAATCCTTCTACATTGCACCATCTCTTGGGAATACTCTGGTTCTGCCACTTAATATTAACATTGTTCTTTCTGCAACAGCAGCACAAATAAGCCTGTGCTCAAAAGCTGTTTATTCGCCGAAAGCTTTGCTATACTCCTCCTTTTGATAACCACAGCTCTATCAAACAAAATGCTCTGCTTAGAGAGGAGCCTGACAAGCTGGAGCCAAGAGTAAACATTCAAGTTATGTGGAAGCCCCTAGAAACAGTGGAACATATCCAACAATCCATAATCATTGTCCACTGTCCCTGAAAAGTATAATTAGTCCATGTCCCACTGGTTCACCAATGGAGCAGCGGGGAAAAAAAGGAGAGCATTGAAGTCAGAATGACTAAGCATATGCAGCATTTGAAAGTCTACTTTTGTTGAAGGGTTGACAAAAGCAATACTTTGAAGTTTTGCCCCTACTACACTCTGGGGGCTGCAAAAAATCAAGACAAAGCAAAGTTTTATCTTGTCAGGTAATGATAAATAGATAACAAGATTCAGCAGTTGTCTTCATGGAATTTAAAAGTTCATAAGAATCCCTTTACAACCGCTTTGGGAAAGATAGTACCTGTCCTCTGCCAACAAACTCAAGTCCTGCAAGGGATGTCATTAGACACTTGGCATGGCAACCAGATACTGGGACATTCAGAATTAGATCAGTAAGTATAGCATGAAGGAAACGGGGAAAGAGAATCACAACCAGCATCAACCTACTCACCCTGACCTAGATAAAAACCCAGGAGGTAACAAGGCAGAAACTGTGAGTTGCCGTAACTTAAATATATCATTGAAAGGAGAAATTGGGCCAAGTGCATATTGTATGTTATAATAAAGCCTGTACCCATATTTCTCTTTGTACCACTGGTTTCCCTGAATCTGCATTCCATAGCTATTCCATCTGAGGGAGAACTGTTTTTTCCCAGAGTAATTATATTTACCATACATTAGGTTTTCCATACACCATTTTCATTTGTAGTCCTATATTTTGAGAAATTACCTTTGTTTTCAGCTTTGACAGAAAACAACAAAGAACACATTCCATTCAGTGCACATTGGCACACCACAAAACAACATTAATCAGAAAGGTTTCTGGTTTAAAACCCAGCCTCCAGTAAGATTTCATGCTTTCAGGTGTTCCAAGCAGGGCTCAACGGCTAAAAGAAAAATACATGTACCTATTTTCCACCAAAGTTTAGCTTTTGTTTCGCTTTTAGGTTTGTTGACGTATTTTGGGGTTTTTTTCCTGTGTGTTTCTACTGCGTTGGGCAAGGGGGGAAGAACAGGCCCACTTAAAAACTGCTAATTAGGAAAAGAATCAGCATTATCCATCAAACTTTACAGAAACACTGAGAATCTGAGATTTCAATTATTTCTATTCCAGCTATGTATTTCAACTACCAAATAAAGCTTTGCCATGTCATAACTATTTCACTGATAGAGATCTCCAGCGTGTGTGGAATGCGGATATAGGAGAGACAAAGGCCTTCTGCTTACACAACACATAGAGCCACCACATTGAAAAGCTCCTGTTAGCATAGTTGGGTTAGTTAGGAAGAACAAAAATTCAGTCAGGCCAGCAAAGTTAACTTCTTGCTCATTAAGCCTCCTGCTCTTGTATGCAGTGAAGGCAGCAAGGCAAGGAAAAAACTCTCACAGGAGATGTTCTCCTGGTGATAGAAGCTACACTTCAACTAAGAAAAAGCACAGGACTTGACCTACAACATTTCTTGAGGCCCAGACATACCACTGCATAGGAAGATTACATGTGTCAGTCTAGTTTAAAAAGCTCTAACAAGATAATACCTTTCAGAAGGCTGGTAAATGCCAAATAAGATTTCTTCTTCTCCCCCTTCCTGCCAATCAAATAGCCTCAGTTATCCACCAAATGTAATGCTGACAGTGCAAACAACTCCATATTACCACACAACAAAACTATGTTCCAAAACATAACACCCTACAGGAAGAAGGATTTGGAAACACTTTCTTTATGTAAGCAAGTTATAGCTTTGTTTAGCAATTCTGCACTTGTGATGTCAATATTATTCATTAATCTCTGTAGGTTAAAAGAATTTTATACTGCCAGAGTACTGATTTCAAAGGCAGCTTGGGTCCAGAAGTTATAGTGGTTTCATAAGCAGCATCAAGCCAGTAAATCCTGCTAACAAAGACATTGTTCTGCACACAATCAGCTCATGTATCTCTGTATCGTATTAGCAGAACCAGCAATGTACTCCAAGGACACCTGACTGCACAGCTCGTGCTGTCAGCAGCCATCAGCTCCAGCTCAGGACTGCTCCTGCCACTCCAGGGTTTCTAGACCACATTCCACAGAAAAGGAGATTCTAGAGAGGCATTCTGGCCTGTCCTAACACCAGCTCTGAACCAGACTCACGCTGCTGCCAGTTCTGCAAGAGTGCAGGAAACAGGGACTTGCGCAGGTGCTACTGCGAGTCAGGAAAATTGGCACCAAACCAAAATCCAGCATTATTAAAATAATAATGGCTGAGCATTCCTTCATATATTCTACTCATTAGCTCAGGTAAACATGGTCTTTGTCCCAGAGTAACAGAAATTTTCTAAATACAAGACCATCAAGATCTCTTTCTTCAAGCACATGCATATTAGAATAGGCTATTTGGAAAGGTTATAAAATACCTGTGATTTTTTCAAAAGGGTAGGAGAAAAATTAACTCTGTAACTGGTTTGCCTCATAATACTATTCTTCATCTTAG
The DNA here is from genome assembly GCA_013401135.1 of Cettia cetti. Classification (NCBI taxonomy): domain Eukaryota; kingdom Metazoa; phylum Chordata; class Aves; order Passeriformes; family Sylviidae; genus Cettia; species Cettia cetti. Next base: position 156,993 of record VZUI01040516.1, read on the forward strand.
GGGAAAAGTTTCTGAATAAATATTCACAGCTATAATGGCAACAGGAGATTAGCACCACCTCCACTTTCTTCAAACAGCGAGTTCACTTCCTACTACCACTGCACAACTGCATCAGAGGCCAAATTAGCTTAATTTGAGGATGAGCAAACACACACATCTCCACATCACTCCTTGCTATTCCTAACAAGAAAATGTGAAAATACCTCACACTGCTCTTCATGAAGAGAGTAAGGAGACAAAACACCCTACCCAGTGAGTCTGAACTGCCTTTATCCTTCAGAAGGATTTCAGAAGGCACTTGAGGAATGTCAGCTGGAAGATGCCTCCATTCTCGCTGCAGTAACCTAATCCCAACATTAGCAAAACTGGAGTCTGAACAGCTGTTTATACCTCCAGATGAGTAAGCAAAACTAAAATATAGATGGTATATAGGTTTTGTGACAGTATAAGGATTAAAAAATTGGTCTGAAGCAGTAAAAACTCATTATTAAATGAGTTATTTTAAAATAACATTCAAGCAACCTGTGCCAGAAAGACATTTCTTAGAATGTGTATATATGGGGAAGAAGATGGTATCTCACCCAAGGAAGAGCTGCTCCAAATAATCTCCCCCTGAAGCAGGTGCTTTGCAGAAGCCTTTCACTAACTGAAAGTTTTATCCATGGGTGCCAAAAAGAGGGTAATTTACAACAACTGGGGAAAAGTTGGTATTTTAAGTATTAGGAAGTGTTTTGGGCTGGTTTGGTTTTGTTTTTTAGTTTGAGTGGGTGGGATTTTTGGTTTTGTTGTCTGAATTTTTTTAGAGGACTTCAACCTCATACAATACACTCACCTTATAAATACCCTTTGAAGTAGAGTGGAAAACTACTTCCTCTAAGAACAATTCAGCACCCTAACTACTTTATCTCATGGAAGTTTTCTTGCTATTTTACTTAGTTTCCAGAACAAGACCCCTATTGTACAACCATGAACTACTCATCTGGAAGCATGAAAGGTTATCACAGAGGCCTTGGCCATGTTGGAGAAAGACTAGAACAAAAAAGTTGGAATGAAAGGATTTTAGAAGCTACTGAAAAATGGAAGTTAAACATGACAGATTGCCAAAAAAGTTGAGCTTCTTTTTAAAGGTATCGCGCTGTACAATTGTTTTAATTGTTAATGTTACAACATTGGACAATTGCATGTTTGAAAGGTCTTATTTTAGGAAATTTCTTCCTATACACACAAGAACCTCCTAAGCTGAACCCCAAGCTATGCAAAAAACCATTTTTTGTGAGGTCAGATGAATTTCCTCTGTCTAATACATTATCTTATCTGCAGATAAGTATTCCAAAGTCCAACACCAACAAGAGAAAGCAAAATGCCTCTTTAACTACTGCAATACAAAGCACAGCAAAACGAAAACATGTTTAACTAGGATTTAAACTTCTAACAGTTTAAAACAGTAATAATTTCTGTTCAATATCTGAGCACTGCTTAAATCTACCATCAGCACTTAGAAGTGTCTATTCAGTTCTACTTAAGAAATAAAGTAATAATCAACAACCTAAAACTAAACTCAGAAGGACATCTTCATTTATGAGGAAGCTCATTTAAAACATTGCAATTCTCTAATTAGATTACTACAAGTGCAAAGACCCCCCCACTTTTGAAACAGAATAGTACTGCAGAGGTCTGTGATTTTTTTTTAATGTCAATAATAAATTATGCATCAACTAAATCATGATGATTAGCAGACTAGTCATGGCTATAAGGAGAAGGACAACCACATTAATCCGTTGAGAAAGGACCACTTAATGTTCCAGAGCAGTGAAAACAAACTCATAGCACTCTCTAGACATTGCAAGCTCAGTAAAAAATGAAATTAAAACAAATACAGGGAGGGAGCTATAAACACGCGTTTTTCTTTACACTTTGTGAACCTTAAAGCAAAGCTGTAGTTTACAATCTAATCTTGTGGAAAGAGCCTCCAACACACTATGTGAACCCAAAGAAGATTCTTTATTAAATTACCCTATGCAAATAGCCAGCAATATGCTCTATACATACACACACACATAAGCAATGCTCTACAGTTTTAAAAAATCCAACCAACCTAAGTCATCTAGAGTATATAAAGTCAGAGAGAGTTCAGGCCTTGTTCTAGCTCTGTCTAGAGGAATCATCCACTAACAGACATTTCAACAAATAACAGTTTACCAGGGCAGAAAAAAAATTACTGCTTCTGTCTTCATTCTTCAACCCGACAGTTATGATTGGACCAACTTTAAGAAGGTTAAGAATCAATCAGCATTTTACTGAATGATGGGATTTATCACCACAAAGCTTCACAAACTAATAAAACACTCTCTAGCCTACAATAGTTCTACTAAACAGGATACAGATGCAATCAATATGAAGCAGAACCTTATCCAGTTCAAACAGAGGCAAAATCCTCAAGGCTACAGCATGGTACTAAAACACAAACTTCACCCTCAAACTGAAGTCAGCAACATGGCTGACTTTGTCATCCACAGATTAAGTTCTCCAGACAGCCAGTCCAACATTCACCTCATATTTTTTCTTCTGTTAAAAAGAACAAAAAGTCAGCATGCTAGAACTTGTCCTCTTCAAAGCTGCCACAAACCACTCATTAGATAATTTCTCCCTTTCCTTCCTCTCTCCAGGAACATTCAATACAGATATACTTTTATTAAGTAAAGAGGCTATTAAAACTACTAGATGACTTTCTGACACTAAGTGTGAAGACATACAGCGACAAGCTGTATTGTCGTATTTATTTTGTCACAGTACACTCTTTCAGGAAATACTGCTGCAGTCAGTTTCAAGCTGTGAAACTGCAGGCAAAAAAAAAAAAAAAAAAAAAAGCTGCATCTTGCCTTATGCACAATCAGAAGAAAACCCAATTCAGAAATACTGATCATGTGAATCTGGATTGTCTGGGTTGGGCAATAACATGATGACAATCAGCTACCCAATGAAACAAGCTCTTCAGAAGCCTCACTTGAAATGATGTTGGCTTCAAAAAACTTGTGTAGCTTTTGCCAAAAAAACCCCAAAACCCCCTAAGTTTTCTTTTAAGTAGTGTTTTCAACTTTAATACTGAAGTGCCAAATCCACTTTATTCTCCAAATAATACTTACTTCATTTCCATGTTTCTGCAGAAATTCTATTTCCTGTTGTGTGAACGTAGTCATTGAAATCGACTTCACTCTGTGGGGTGGATTCAAGCCCCGCCTGAAAGAAGCAAGAAGTATTCAGCATTTGGGAAATTTGTTATCATACAATCACATTCAACACTACAGCTAGAAGTCAGACAGTTTTAAAATCAGAAGCCATCTCTGTAAAGCATACCCATTCTTGGGACTGCCATACAACTTAAGGCTGTGTAAGCTCTTCTCAAAATAACAGTATACAAAGCCAAATAATACAACTTCAGGGGAGACCAATACTCACAAGCTAAACTGCCCAGCCCAGTCTTTTTCTCTTGCTTTAACCTACATTTCCTGTTTCCTCACAGCATTTTTTTCTAGTTTACTTTTTGCCCATGCACTCACAGGTGCTTACTCCTCCTCCTGAACACTACAGAAGTAACCACAACAAAAGCAAGACACTGGTTTTAGCGTGCTCTCAAATGAGAGCTACCATTGCTAATGCCACAGCTCCAAACGTGAGCAGCTCTGCCTTAAGTCCAGCTTGGCACCACTCTCACATCCACGCCAGGCTGCTGCAGCAGGGCCAGCAGGAACACCAGGTACTCGTGCTGCCACAGCCTGACACTGTCAAACCCAGTTCAGTCACTACCTGCAAGCACAGAGAGAAAACCTACTGAGCAACAGCACCAGGGTAAGAAAAAGCTTGCTTTCTTTTCTTTTCAAACTCCTGCTTTAAATACAGGCTAACTACCACTTTTGTCCACAAACACTTCCAGTCAAACCCAAGCTGTGCTTTGGCCAATGGATGCAAAAACATTCGATGCATCCCACACGTGCCAAGCAGTGGAGACACACTCAGGCAACACCACAAGGCTGGTTTAACACTCAGGTAATCATCTTAAAAAACAATTAATATACATTAACCATGAGATATCAAAGCACACAAAAAGCTTTCCAGGGATGTACTATGGGCCTAACAAATTGCTAAAAAAATCAACTGATAGCTGTATTGCTTGTATTTGTCCCTACACTTTCAATTCTAAATTTGGTTAAGATTGCATTTAAGAATAATAAAAAACCCCACACTGACATCTAATTTAGGACAACCAGTGGTATTCTTTAAGCTCTGTGATTATCCCAAGAACATTAACTATAAATTAAATTGTTTTCCATCAGAACAGCCTATGACAAAAATCTGATATTCCAAACATTAACATTATATTCAACTTAGAAAAATTTTAGCACTTTTTCCAAATAAGTTTTCCAAGTAAGTCTAATGGGATAAACACTGTTGTGCATTTAGCTTGCAAATTCACCTTCATACCTAAATTCGAGTATACCTGTAAGACAATTCTGATCCTGTGTTAAAAGATCTCCACATTTTTAATCAGAAGTTCTGACATTGTTTCAGAGCTGGTGCTAGGATTAGACTTTGTTTATTTGGGGGTTTTAAAAGAAACATCTTCTCAGCCTGTGCATGCAAGTAATTACATTTCACTAAATGGCACTTGTAGCATCACACATTGAGTGACAGCATAGAAACAAAGTTGGCATCCACCTGGCATTTCACACAGATATGCTCCATCAAACGTTATATGACAATTACTGTCCCTTGCTTTTACAGTAAGTATAAAAGCAGTTCTGTCTGCCTTAGTCTGTTCAATTTACTCTCCTCCGAGTAATTACAACAGCAGCACAGTTAGGTAGTTGTAAACTATTTAATGACAATTTAAAAGCCAGAGCTATTCACACATTCACATGTTTCTCAGCACTGGCAGTATATTTCAACTTTCCTACTAGCTCCTGCTGGAAATTCCTTTTTGCAGTAAGTACAGTTTAAGTGCTCTGTTGTACCTGTGTTGGCAGTTTCAAGGCACTGCACAAGTTCTTTAAGACGTACCTACTCCACACTGATCTGCCAGGGCTCCTCAGAGCATTTACATCAGCAAACACTGATATCTTCAGTGTCTTCAGCTCTCTTAAGCAGAAATATTAAACTCAGTTGAGGCCTAGATAAGATTTTGTTAAATCTCACCAGAGACTTCCTCCATGCCTCTCTCTCCAGCGAAGAGTTCAGATACATAAGGTTTTATAAGGTTTCTTAATATACACATTATATCCACATGGGATAAGATGAATTCACGTTTCTCTTACACCATCCTGCTAAAAGAAGGAAGACAACCCCCCTAAAGATCAGGTCACCACACAGACATATCAGATATCTGGCAGGATGAAAGAGAGCACGGAACCACATCAGTGGTCCAGTAGGACTAGAAATTCTGAAGAAAACTTTTAAGAGCCATAACCTAAAGTAAACCATAAAGCTGCAATACTTTACATGCCATTGAATGTGGAAAAGGATGCAGGGACCTATGTAAAGCTTCCTCTTATGCTAAAGCGGCCTAAGAAGTCAGCCTGGAAAAAGGAATTCAAGACAAGAAGCTGCACACAAACACAGCCCAAACAAATGCATTATCTTCCTGAGATAAATTACTTTGATTCTACCATTAGAACAGCAAACTCTCTATTTTTTTATGATTTCCAACTAACATCTATGAATTGCCTGGAATTTCCCTAAAAGAAAGCAGTTGTGGAATTTTTTGAAACAGGATTCAAGGACCAACTCTTCCTTACCTACAGAGATTATTTAATGACCCAAATGATTCAAAACCAGCTCATCTACATATGGGGGAAGCTTACTGGTAGACAGCCAAGTACAATTATCCCTTACGAGGAATTAACAAACCTCCTTTTTCGTAGGAAAAATGATTCTTTCCTTGTATTTGACAAGTGTTTCACACAGTTCTAATGCTTTACAGAACTCCCTATTTAACAGGGGACAGAATGGCTTACAGTCCCTTAGTGCAAATTATCCATGCCTAAATTTATATTGACCCTGAACGAGTATCTGCAACTTGTGCAGCCGTACCAGTTCCTCCCTTCCCTACAAGAGGCCTCCTGGGGAAGGCAGCAACCAAACACTACCTCAGCACTTCAACCAGACTGCAGCTCTCTCCTCCCAAGAGGCCCTGGGGAAAGATGACAGTGTAAGACAATTCTGCCATCTGCACTTATCCAGCACACCAGAGCTAGAACATCCCACACAGAGATCCCACTCATCACTGCCAACTTCTTCACGCTCAGCAACGATTATTTCTGTGGAAAAGCACTGTGACCAGAGCTTCCAGCCCAGAGACTCTCCTCCACTGACCCTCACTGAGTCACAGCTTAGCATAGGGGCAGCTTCAGAGAACATGAGACCTCTGTTCTCCAGAGGGCATTGTTAAACTGGGGCTCTCACAAACAAAGGAAGCTTTAAGGCCACTGACACAGGATTCTGCAGTCTGGCAATTGAAACATTAAACATTCAAAACACAGTCAACAAGCAGTGGATATTTGTTACTAACAATTTAGTGGCAAATTATAGCTGAACTTGTGATTGTTGGCAGAGCAGCCGTCTGCAAAGGCCAGGGCTGGGAGAGGAGAAAAATGTAAAGAGTGAGATCTGGCAGAACAGAGGGACCCTTTCGTGGGAGGAATGGTGGGCAGACGGCTGCTCAACACTGCCAGTGTCCCCTGGATCAGATTTTAACACCATCTCAAATCCAAGCCAGCAAAATCTGACCCCCTAAAAAGCAGGAAGTTAATGAAGCAAGTCAATTACCAACCCATCATAGAGCACCCCACATCCCCAGGTGTCCAGACAACAAGCATCAGAAAATCCAATGTCACAGCATTCATTACTATTTCTGTGCTACTGTAATTAGCAAATGAGAAGCAGCATTGGCCATTCCTGATATTTGTAGGCCTCCCTGGAGACCCTCCGCCATCTCAGAAGCTCATTTATTTTTAATAGCAGAAGACTCATACACACATTTTGAAGCAGAGTTAAGGTTTAGTTTTTTCTTAAAAAAATACCCCAGCATTCTTTCTAAACTGCACAGTGTTCACTGTGATATAGACATTTCCTTTGCTGTCCTGCCCTACAACTGAAAACAAGAAATACAGTAACACAAAAAATACCCTTAAATATATATATGTATATATATCTACACACAGAGACACAGACCACATGGAGTCATTTTCCAAACATGCTCCAAAGGAAAAAAAGGACTGAAAAGTCATGCTAACACAATCACCTTCACTCCAGCACTTTAGACTATTTTAATTTCTGCTAAACTTTTAGGGGGAGGTCAATAACTCATCACCACTGCAGAGAGATATTCTAGTTTGTTACTAATCTATCGGCCATCAAATACTTCCATCTAGCTGATACAGAAGTCCCCTACCCATGAAAATTTTAAATTTATTTCAACTAGGAGTATTACAAGCAGCCAGAAGGCCAATAGTTGGAAAAAAAGTTCTCAAAGTACCTATTATGTTCTAAACATTACTTGTTGCTGAACTAGAGACTTCCTAAGTAAGTTTGGTGGGAGTTAAGAGGGCAGTGAGAGAAGGGATAGGAGTACTTAAATTATCACATCAGCAGATACAAAAAAGAGTCAGCATTACATAAAAAAAATAACATAAATAACGTGTGAGTGGACTCTCAAACAGGGATATTCTCCACTGAACTGAAAAACATGTTCTTTTTATCAAAGTTGGGAGCAGGCTGACTGAGTGCTACAGAAGTGCTTGAAAGCAGAGATGCACAGACAGCTGAGATACAAGGCAAGAGGCATTTGATAAGACAAAGAGAAGGATGTCACTGTCAGCAGGCCACATGGGAGCATCCAGGAAAACAATAGTCATAGCTACCAACATAATCCTTTGAATCAAAGGACTTCTGTCAAACCAAAATAATCTCCCTGCCAACATTTCCCAAGATGCAGGTTTGCTGTAATAAAGAGAAATCTTCCTGTGGTATATGACTGTAATCCTTGACCTGAGCACACTGCTCCTCCAGAGCATCTCCTCCCATCTCAGGGCAGAAACTGTGTGTATAATTCCAGATATCCTATATTCTTGTACAATACTAAAAAAGTTGAATTATTTGTGTGATGCTAGCACACTTTTTCCCCACATGAATTTAAACACAGGGGACAAGCAGAAGTATTTGAAGAGGATGCAAATTCACACCACTGGGCATGAACTTTCTCCTACATGCACCATTTTGCACAGCAAAACTTCTGCTCTGGTAAACCTGATCTGGTCACTCAAACCCCAGGTAGTACAAAAAGAACACTCCTCTCATTCACACTTCCAGCTTGACAAGACTCACCTTCAATATTTAAGTCAGAAACAGATCTTTTTAGCAAAGCCACTAGTTCTGTCATTGTTTTTAGCAGCATATGAACAAGCTAGACATGCTATTTTGGGAAACAGTAGAGGGAATAGTAGGTTTTTAAAGCTAAATCTAGTAATACATAGCATCATTCTTTTGATACACATGAAATACTTAAAGGAAATTCATGATGGATCCAGAATTAAGATTCTGGATGTGAATAGGCAGTCCTTGCCAGGACAATGAATAAACACTTCAGAAAACTAGTAAAAAAAGTTATACTACAGTTTTAAAGAATTTAGAGTTAACTGTATCTAGAATAACATGCTAGTTAAGATGATACTGATGTTAGCAATCACTTATAATTAATTGAGAAACCTTTCTGAAGGAGACTTTAATCTACTAGTATTTTAATCTTGCATTGGGCACTTCATACTTGAAAAAACTAGTCTACCTGACTCCAAGAATACTTCCTGTACCAGATTAGAAAAAATAATTAAAACAAGAAGCAATATGTCATTCACATAGCATATAAACAAGATAAAGTACTAAGATTACTAAAGCCTTACAGTAAAGCAAGTACTATGAGGCAGAACGCAAACAGCCCATTAAGGACTACAGAAGCAGCAGCACTTTTATAGCTGCCTTTATGTGGTTTGTTCCCAAGTCATTTCCCTACACCCTGGAATCTACACTGAAAAGCATTTGGAAATAAACAAATTGTTTGAAGAACTGTTCTGACAGAAGTGTTAAAATTAAGTTTCTAGTCATGAAACAGACATGACCTACACCAAGTCTCATCACTAACAAAAGCGTCCCACTGGCCAGGTCCTAAGGTGTTAACCAACGCATATGATCCTGCACAAACAATTTATGGGAGTTTTTCCAAGTTGACATGAAAGAATGAGTCCAAATTTATTTTAGAGGGAAGCTTAAGTCCTCTTAACATAGAGTAACATGGAGTATAGTATGACTATACTCTAGTTCTAAGAGTAGGTGTTACCAGCTGAAAGAACCAAACATGTTTGTTTTCTACAGCAAGACAAAAACACTGCATATTTAGAATGAAAAAACCATTTGCATTTTATTAGAATACCAATACATTAACCACGCTTTTGCAGACAGTCTTCCTCCTTTAAGCATGGTAACATCCAAATGATAGCCAACTTAACACCAAGTGGCAGCTGTCCCCTGCTTATGAGCTGCTTCACTGCCTGTACATCCTTGTGGTTGCTGTAAATTGGACTATGCACTTTAGCAGTCCATACCTCCCAGCCAGCACATAAAAGGAACAGACTCTTCTGAGCCCACACTAAGCATCTCAGCAGCATTCACAATATATTTGTCTATTAAGGTTAAGAAGCCTGAAAAATAAAGACAAACACTCTCATGGTGCAGCTTTATTATGCTGTCAGTTTAACCCAGTAAGAACATGTGCAACCATTAAATAAGCTCAGTGCAGTAGCTTAAAATAGTTTCACATGCCAGCATAAATAACAGTTTGCTAAGAGAGCAAACAATAGCCAGAGCTGGCTGTTTGAGTGGCATGTATGTGTGAAAAACTAGAGTCTCTTTCCGATTTCACAACCTAAATGTATTTTCTGTATTTGCATCAAGTCTGTTCAGAAGCCTACATAAAGCAGAAGTAAAAGAAGCCCAAGTCTAATTAGATGTCTATTAGTATAAAAGGCAGTTTGTTCCATGTAAATTCAGCAAAGAACTAACACATTCGCTTTGTTTTGTATTTCAACATAATTACCAACTTTGTTCTAAAACGCCAGACTTTACTTGGAAGGGCTGCTTGAGGTAGTAAGGGGACAGAAATTAATTCAGGCTCTTGAATGCCTTTTATGAACTCAAATCCTTAGAAACACCAATGTGTACCCTTTGACATACTATTTACTACTTCTTTGGTTACTCTTTGATTCTGCTTCATTCCATTAGCACAATGCTACAGAATCATATACAAGCAAAAAGATATAGCTAAGGAGACAGCAACACTGAAGAGAGCAGGGTCTTTCCCCCAAATTATGGATATGTGGCTGAAATTCACAACTGAGTGACTTCAGCTCTGAGTTTCATACACACTATCTCTGGGAAGGATGGGTGGAAAAGGGAGGAGGAGTGGTGAGGCCCATACAGGAATGAGGAACAGGAAAAATGCAATCACTTTATCAGAGCCAATCCCTTTCCAAGGTTTATATATATAGTTTGTAGGAAATAATCGACGTAAGGAAAAAAAAACAAATCACCTTCTACTTTTCTGATTAAGTCTCTTAAACCATGGGGGCTGGAGTTTATCGACTGAGACTGAGCTTAAAGAGTTGTCTTACAAACCACCACCAAGCAGAACTCGATGCACATAAAGCAATGCTGCTAGTTTAACTTAACGTTAAAGTATTATCTGTAAGCCTGTTTAGTATCCCCACATCTTCAACGCTGTCATGACAGTGAACTGCTCAGCCACGTGCCCCTTCCCTTTCCACAAGTATTGCCGCACAGTTGTTTAATTAACCAGCCCTCCTACACGTTCGTGGGGTGGTGGTGCTCCGGCTTCCCGTGCGCGCTCCCCCTACGTGCCGGAGAAGCCTCCCCAGGATCATCTCCGGGCCGCGGGGCCGCCGTGCGCCCCAGCCCCGCACACCCCGCCAGCGGCCGCCACCTCCGCACCGAGGGCTCGGACGCGGATTTTACGAGAACGCGCCCGGGAATGCCTCCCGACGGCCTCCTTCCCTTCCCCGGGAGAGCCCCCCGCCCCTTGCCCTCCGACGTGGCTAAGCAGGAAGGGAGAGCGCCGGGGGAGCGGCGGCGCTGTGAGACCCGCGGCGGGGCTGCACCGCCCGGCCGCCGCCGCCCTGCGGACGCGTCCCCCGGCGGCCGGGGGCGGAGGTCACCGTTGCCGGGGGGATGGTGCCGGCGGTCCCCGCCCGCACTCACTCACAGGATGCCGGAGCAGGAGGTGCACACGAAGCTGCCCACGGTCATGTCGGTGTAGGTGGGGCCCCGCTGGTCGCAGTCGAAGCACTTGCGGTTGGGCGGGAGGCTGCTCATCTCCCGCAGCAGCTTCAGGTGCTTCTCCTCCTGCTTCCGCTTGGCGCTCGCGGCCATGGCCCCGCCGGCGAGGGACGGCCCGGCACGGCGCCGGGCCCCGCTCACACCCCGGCGGCGGCGGCGCTCCGGGGCTCGGCCGGCGGGAGAGGGGCCGGGCGGGCGGGCGGGGGGTGAGGGGAAGACAGGGGAGGAAGGGGCGGGGAGGGCACAACCGGCGCCTGCCGGCGGGCCGGTGCGAAAGCGCGGTGGCCGCTGACGCGGACCGGCGGGCCCGCGAGGGAGGGAGCGGGCAGGGGCCGCGGCTCGGAGGAAGCGGCGGCGGCGGCACCGGGCCCGAGGCGGCGGAATGACGAGCCCGGGCGGAACCTGCGCGACACCTTTATGAGCTCAGCGAGGAGATGGCGGCGGCGGCGGAGCCCTGCGCGCCCGCCAGCTGCAGCGCCCCCTGTCGGGGTGGAGGACGCACTACACTCCCTCCCTCCGCTCACACAGCGACCCCGGCCCGGGGCGGCGCCTCCGGCTGGGCCCAGTCACCCCGCGTGACCTGGCGGGGGAAGAGAACCGGGGGGGGGGTCAGTTCTGTGGAGAATCCCGATGGAAAAATATCAATAAACAGTGAATGCAGTTAGACTTTTCTCGGGGAGGAGGGGATCGCCTCCCCGCTCAGCGGGGTGCTCGAGGCGTGGTGTTCCCCTCACACGAGGCAGCCCCCGCCGCCTCTCAGCCCCTGGCGGGCAGTGGGCTCAGGCCGGCTGGGGGGAGCGGGAGGGGCTCCGTGAAAGAGTGACGGCTGCCTCATCACCGCCCCAGCGCTGCCGGTGTTCCCCTGTGCCCCAAAAGTGGAAATTCAGTCAGTGAGGCGAGAGCTGAGGCGCTCCCGGTCTCGTCAGGGGCTGTGCTCCCCCTCCCAGCTCGGGTCCCGGGGGTGCTGGCGGCGGGGATCAGCCGGGGGACGGGCTGGTGGGCCGGGTTCCGTGAGGTTCGTCAGTGTGGATTGCAGCAGGCAGCGGATTTGTGGAGAAAACACCCCCACGAGGTCTGGGTTTCTTGGGACGGAGGTGAGAAATACAGTTTTCCTTGGGGAATTTGGTGCCCGGCGGGCTGTTCCCCGGGAGAAGAGCAGAGCCAGCAGTCACGTACATCTGGTACCCGAGAGGAAACCCTAGTCAGCCCCTGATCCACAACATACGTGTTTCTTCCACACGAAAGGGCCTAAAGGAATACTTTTCAACAGTGTGCAAAATCAATATTAAAAAAAAAAAGGTCAATGCACTTTGTATTTCAGTGATTTCATTTACAAAACACCCCAGCAACACTATGTGTGATTAAAATCTTTTAAGGTTTAATGGTTCCCAACACAGTGTATTTAGGGTCAAGTTTTCTGCCCCTGACGTCAGTACACATAGGAGCAAGATCTGAACCACTGTATTTTCCTCATAGTTTTAAAATCTAGGACTAGGTGTTCAGCATCAGTAATCTGTCTTTCCTCTTCTCTTTCCTCTGGTTGTGCTAATTTACATGAGTTGATCAACCAGTTTTAAGTTTTAAACACAGAAGGCAATGCTCTAATATTTTTCCTAGTATAGATGGCAGGAACTGTTCAAAGTGAAAAATAAATATCACTAAATAATGACCAATGCTTAAATAGCATTCTTAAGAGTAAACAGGAAATATTTCCAGTCTTATAAGGACCAAATTCTCACTGCTTCCTCTAATTTTTCACTTCTCTGTGAAATGCTGATATTCTTGTTATTCAGAAGCTTTCATTTATTTTGCCTTTTACGAAACATGCTAACATTGTACCTTTGCCAATGACCTAAATGACCTAAAGCAGATGACCTAAATTTAGGAAAAAAAAACCCTGAAGGTTAAAAAACAAGTTGGTTTCTTTTCCTGGAAAATCCTTTGGAGAGCAGTGATTGGCCACACACCTGCTGCAGCAGAGAGTTGCTACATGCAGCCAGGTTTTGTTTCAACCAGAGTCAAAGGTGGTTTGTAACTGAAGCAGGAACATGCAGCTTCCACTGCTCCTGTCACGACTGTATTCACGTGAATGTCACACAGGAACAGCTGCTAATAAAAATGATATCACTGTCATTGACATTGTCATTGTCAGTAAAATGTGGAACTGAGCTCCCAGGGAAAATTATAGCACAGTTTAAGTCAATCAGTTCTGTAGGAATCTTATGGCTCCAATTTGCTTTGTGAAGAAACAGTTCTGCCATTTTTCTGGTGTTTGATAAGCCTATTGAACCAAGATAGGCTTACACTAGTGGATAAATTACTTATGTTAACATTAATGTGGTTTAGAAACCACATTTTGTAAATACCAAACCTCTTCATTCTGTATCTTACAGAGCAAATTTACCCCAGGAAACTACAGAATGAGACTTCAGGGGTGTGTGAGGATACACAGTGTTACAAATGAGATCTGTGGGATTTGGGTTCTTCTAGAGTCTGTGGGCACACCTGCTCCAAACCTTGGGTTCCTACAATCAAGTATCTAAATCTTACCCTCCTGTTTCCCATAGGAACCGATGCCTAAGGACTACAAGGCCCTATGTATAACACTGGGTGTGTAACACACATATAGATCTAAAAACTGGCTAGGGTAACTTCCAGCCCTGTTTCACCTCCCCACAAGCAATAACATAACTTGTGCTCCTCTTCCACTCCCCCTTTTTCTATTTTTTGCTGCTCACAGCTAGCATTAATTCCCTCAAAGCATCTGGCCTGTGTTTCCTCAAAGTCATTAAAGGAAGATATCCACAAATAATACACATGAACAAAAACGCTTCTTTTCAGTTTTACTTGATTTTCATTATATATTTTTCTGTTTCTCTACACTAGAACCTGGATTTCCTTTCTTGCAGCTTCTCTGTCCAGATTTGTTCTTCATTCTCTCCTTCTAATGACCAGACTTCTGCAGTTGGAAATGTACTGGCCAGCTGTTTATTCCAGAAGTGCCTAATCCCTGCTGCACCTGCTATAGCTTTTAGCATTAAAATTAATTTCTTAACAAGAGGTAAAAGAATTTTTTTTTTATGCTTGCAACATTTCTCTTTACATAAGAAACAGAATTTAATATTCCAGTCACGGGTAATAATATCTGAAAGATGTTGCTTCGGTAAGCTCTTAAATATGGGCCAATAGGGTATAAATTATAATATACAAACACATAATCTAGGTGATTTATTTTCAGGACCAAAAGAAACAGGAGTCTAAGAATGTACATTTGGGAGATGAATAAGACATTCTCTGTTTGTCACTAGGATTGAGGTCAATAATATCCACTTTAAAGCAATTAACCCAGCAGGATAAGTGATGTGAAAATTATCATGCTGAAAGGCTAATGGGCTATTAAATCCATCTTGCTTCACCACTGATGGGCATACAGAATTAATCCTGGGATTAGGTATATCGGATCGGTGGTAAACTGCTACCTCAATATTTGTATATGAAGGGTTTTCTGAAAATGCTAGGAAAGAACACAGCCAGAATGTTCACTGATATGCTCTATTCAAGGTTCAGTCCACTGAGCATAAATTAGTGTGTCTGTGCCTGGCCTTATTCAAGCAGTAGCTTTTTATTAATGAATAGATACATTTTGGTAAGAGCTCAGAACAGGAGAAAGTCATAGTAATGGTTATATAAATCATACTGCCTGTTGACAGTTATTTAAATCTGGACAATCCAATGCAAGAAAATGGTCAGACAAATATGATTGAATAACAACATTATCTTTACTTGCAATGCCATTTCCCTTGGACATTTCCCACTCACTGCTATGACATTAACATAGTAAAAAAAGGTAAATGATGCAAAGACCTGCCTTTTACCCTTAACAGCTGTGAATAAAAAACTGGCCTCACAATAAAAAGAAAGGCACAGTCACATCAACTTGGGATTTTTGTAATGAACAAGTTAGTGGTATATTTTTAATGTCATCTTTTATTTGTGTGACATATGCCTAATTCATTTGGAGTACTATGGGCTAGGAAATGATTTTCAGTCACCATATGACTTTCTTCCTGCTTTCTCAATTGGCCAGTGATGTTGAAAGGTTATCAATATTTCAACTTTGCCCCTTTATTTGACACAGTTCTTGAATTTCCATCATGCCTTAAGTGCACGAGATCATATTCCAGTTTGTAATCACAGACTAGGCAGTGGAAAGAACTGCCTATATACAGTTGCAGTGAAGGCAAAATATCTGTCATAGGAATGTCTTGTATGCAAGGCAAATACATTTAATTTTTAAGTTTTATCTTTACAGTACATTTATTTTTAGAGTATGTGCCAATGTTTCTAATACTGTTTTTGTTTTGTATTGGTTTATCATTAATCTATAAAGCCCTTTAGTGAATGATGCTTTATAAGCTATCACAGAAGTTTTGGTAAAATGATTGTTTCCTGTATCCTTTCAGAGGAACATGCCAGAGAAGAGTGGAACTCTTTAAACCACAGAATATATTTATATTTGATCCTGTAGCAGCAATAGAAATATAATAGTAAGTCATATAATATTTTACATTTGCTGGAACATCTCACAGGTGTGCTGGCAATACACAAGGCTGTGGGTAGAAGAAAGAAGTTGTGGAATTGATATGAACAAAATAAGAAGGATGCAAAAAAAAAAAATTCCAGCTTTAGGAGACAAATGTGAAAGACAGAACTTGATGGTGATAAGATAGTTCAACTCTTCAACTGTTTCGGTTCTAAATTAGAAGAGAGAGGGACAGAATCTAAACAGTCATCTAAACCTCAACAGCTTCTGTAGTATTTGGTTACGTAAAGTACTGAACCAGGAAATGCTCTCCCAGCTCTCTGAGCAGGAACAACTTAATTTTCACATTAAAGTTTAAAGACTTAAGTTATTTCTTGACCTACAAATGAGATTTGTATTTAAAGCCCGATGTTGAAGTTCAATTTTTCAGTATCTTTTCCACTTGATGAGCATTTCCTGCCTGTTTTCTGTAAAACTCCCATGGGAGTGAAGAGAGGCCTTTGTTGCTTTCCACTAATGAATCTAAATTATTGATTAGTCAGTCTAATTTGTGCTATTGGTTAGTCCTGTCTTAGAAATGCCTTAGATTGGGCAAAAAGAAGTACAGGTAATTTCACAAAGATCTTCAGTGAGGGATAGCATTAACATAGATAAGAGAAACAGCATATTCAGCCTGTGTTCTTTTATTTTCCCACATTTGACAAAAGTCACACATTCTCCTTCATACTTCCCCAGAATTTTCTTTCTTTTAATAAACATTACATTAGAGCTGATTTGGGGAACACTAGAGTAAAATTAACTGTTATGAGCAGACATCTTTTGGTGCTCCTGGTAACCCTGAAGCAGTGTCTACAACTGGAATCTAGAAAACAGATCCTTAACTTTCTAATTCTCTAAGCAACCTGGTTATATAAAGAATGAAAAAGCACAAGAAGAAAGAAGAAAGGTGCAGGTGCAGAGTCAGTTCCCAAGACAAGTCACAAAATACCTGTCATGCACTGCATGATCTGAAACACTGAGACTAAAATCAGTGACTCCAATGTAGTAATGTTTGAGTCTTGCCTGATAAACAAAGTTTTGTACACTCCACTGCACAAATCAATGAATATAACGAGTGTCAGAATAGCTAAACATCATGGAAACATCCATTTGGACACAAAATGGGATGAAAAGAACAGTATCTTTGAGTAAAAAAATGGAGATGGACATAACAAAAGAGGGTAATATAGGAAATTGAGCTCTTAGATGTCAGACATTCAGCTAGAAGAATACAGAAGATAATCTATGTCACATAAATAGGGGAAAATTAAGTTTTTCAGTCACCCCATTTCTGAAAGAAAATATTTTAGAGGACAACTACAAAACCAAAACCAATTCTATGAACTTTAGTGTAATTTTTCTCACTACTGTAATTTTAAAATGAGATGCTGTCATCAAGATTTTTTTTTTCCATTAATCTTTGAGAATTTGTCTCATTCAAACTGCAGAGAGAAGGTCTTTATGACTGGTAGCAGTAACAGATAAAAGTAAAAGCACTAACAAGATGCACAACAGACCAAAAGATCCCCCAGAGAATGTAGCACAGGCTCCTGCAGCTGCAATGAGTGGATATGGATAATCCTTGGTAGCTGCAAATACGCTCTTAGGGGAGGTTTTCTGCAGGAGAAGCCTAATCTCAATCCATACATGGGAAAAATAATGCTAAACCTAGTAATGGTTTAGCACTTCCTCTCCATGTCATTTTCTACAGAGGTACAAAAACAAACCTTCAAATTGTTGTTTAGAATAACTGGTTTAACAAGAAAAATGAATCCCCTGACACTTGGGCCTCTTGTACCTTCTTCTGTACAGCAAGAGCACCTGCAGTGTCTTGCCTTGAACTCTGTTTAACACTGCAAGCCACACTTGTAGGTACAAACAGCTGTAAAAAAATTAAGATTTCTTTCAAGAATGCATTATCTGGTAAAGAGGCAATGACAGACATGTCTCTTGGAAACAATGTGTGGGAATTTCAACTGAGAAGGTTGATTTTGAAAGCATTTGACAAGTAGAAAAACTCTTTTTTAACCAGGAGATAAAAAAGAGAAAGGCTTATCTTCATGTGACTTAACCAAAATGTCTTGACGTGAAAAAGAGGCTTTTTTCACTACATGACAGGAACATTTGAGATTTACTAGTTACATGTTTAAATAAATTTTAAAAAAATCCAAAAAACAACACAACAAAAACCCAACAACAAAACAGCCACCAGAAACAAATGAATAATCAATGGCATGTTGTGCATTGTAACATTCCATGTACTCTGTTTTGGAAATGGGAAAAGAGTAAGTGTTCAGAACATTATCACAGCCTGAAAAGAACAAAACCTTGGTTTGGTTTGTGGAAAAGGAAGAGAATAAATACTCTGAAACAGCACAGTGAATGAAAAATTTGAGGTAACAGCAGAAGAAACAATAGTCTTACTGACATAAACAGAGGAATTTAAGAAATACACCCCTGATGGCCAAGAGGCTTTATACAAATGGAAAAAAACCCACAGCAAGATCCTCTAGGCTATCATGGATAAGGAAAATTGGTGGGGAGAAGGAACCTGACAGTTAATAAATCGTCACAAATATGGAAACAAAAATAATACAGAAGCTGTTAGGGAAGCATGATATTTCTTACAAAGTAGGACTTTTAATCAAGTCTCCTGTAATTTTTAGAGTTTGTAACCCAGTTAGTATAATCTTTTTAGCTCTCTTTTCTCAGTTCACCACAACTTCCTGAATTATCAAGATCTACTTTATGAATCCACTTTATGAATACAGAGGTTTTACATCCCGCTCCTCTTTATGTGTGGTTGTTTCAGACCCCAGTGCTTTACTAATGTAGGTCCAGCTTTCCAATTGTTCCAGCTTGATGTACTCATAGCCAACTTATAAACACTGCTCTGAAACCTTAAGGTCCTTGTTCCCCTGCACATCCCTCTGTGCTCACAGATATCTGCCCAGCTGCCATGGGGACACGTGCAGGGAGGAGATAGAGGAGATGGGGAGCTTTGAGCATTGCTGCACACTACAATTTTGCTGATTAGGAGTGCAAACACTCAAAACTGAACCAAATTAAGCAAAGGAACAATTAACAGAGAAAGGTTTCATAGTAATTATTGAACAGTGTCCATTGATACTGGTTAGAAAGGAAATTTTCAAAGAAATAAACCATGAAATAAATGACCTAATTCTGAAACCTAGGAATAATCAACAGATTGCTACTGGTCTAGATTTCCATGAACTTCAGCAGTCTGCCTGTTGGTCATGCAGCACAGAGCCTGAATCAAGGAAATCCTCACCAACCTCACTTGGACATTGTGCCTGCAGTCACAGGACACTGTCAGAGCAGATTCCCAGCAGCTGGGAAAAACAAGTGCAAAGCTGTGGGTCTTGAAGTGAAACTGGGCGGGTGTGGGCATCTAAGTTCCTTCTGAAGTAATCAGAGCAGCAGTAGAAGCAATAATGAATTGCCATGGGGGGATCTGCTGTGTGACCATATGAATGTCATCCTTTTTTTCCTTCTCCAATCGTTGTCTCATTGCCTGGTGGCCACAGGTTGTTGAAAACTGCCTGACTGAAAATATGCTGAAATAGCATCATACGATATTTGAGACAGAAATTAAATATTTAACATATATTTTTACTGCAAAAGAAACATGAAAGAAAACTGAACTGTGCTCTGATATTATAAACAGAAAATGACAGGGGAATCATTCAAATTTAAACCCATCATCTCCGTGGTAATGAAAACCTAATCAAATTATAAAAGTAGCTCTCCCTAGCTCATTGCCACAGTCAGAAAGTCTGTGTAATGGAATAGGAAACCTTCAGACATAGTTTTAGATTAGGCAACTGTATTTTTCCTGATGGACTATAAAAATAAATTCATAAACATTTCCAGTTCCCATCACTAGAAATTAAAGAGAATAATTTCCATTAACATTCAACTAGCTCAACTAATGAAGCCATTTTCTCTCTGGACTCTTTTCCTTCTTGAACATTCTCTGATGTTGGGCTGATTTTCACAAAATATTTTGTTCTGATGTCATCCAAAACACTGATATTTTTGCCAGTACCTTAGAGGATAAAGCTGTGCCTCCTAATGCTACTGAAATAACTGGATTTCTTTAATTAACCACCAGAAAATTCTTAGACAGATCCTTGCCCTCTGGTGGTGGGAGTGCTTCCCTTGATAAATCCTCCTCTGATATGACTAATTCTCTGACACTTCCTTAGTTTCAACAGTATTTTCTTAATTTTGCAGGACTGCCTCTGTGGAGGAGATACTTCCACAAGAACAGGTTTCAGAATGCTGTCTTTGAACTCCAGTTACTCTGAACTTTCTCTCCAATGTGGGCAATGGTGCTCCACCCGTGTCTTCCCTTCAGCCTCGAGGAAAGCACACCAATTTTTCATTCCACTTGGCTTCATTATTTGACCTGGCAATATCCCCTGCATTACCTCAGAGATATTTATCCCAGATCTGGATAGGTCCCCACAAATCTGCTGTCTCAACATGGCAGTGGGTCTGTCCTCACTACCTGCTATGTGGCACCATTCTCTAGAAATGGTCAAATAAGCAAGAGCAGAACATTTTAAAACTTCCAATCTCCTGTGCCAGTCCCAATTATTTAATTTCTCCCTTCTCTAAGGTTGAAAAATTGCCAGGGACACTTTTCCTCTCCACCCAAGTGCATGGTACAGCCCACAAAAAGCCACACGTACACTGGCATTGACAAACTGAAGATCTGATTAAATACTTGGCTAAATATGTGGGAATCATGAAACTATGGAACCTCTTGCCAGGAGCAAAGGGATACAGCTCACCATTGTCTACTGACACAACTTGCATTACACAGTGTTAAGTTTCTTTGAAGGTGGATATCAAAACATTGTTTCAGAACTGTTTTTTGCAAGTTGCATATTTTTAGTATTCAGAAATGCTACATAAACATTGACCAGGTAATTTAAATTACTATTGAAAATAACATTCTTAATAGAAACACCTACCTACTGATGCAATTCATTTTGGCTTCCTATATAAAGTAACAAAATTAGCTGCTTTAAACCAAAATGGTGCCTTCAGGACAAAGAGTACTGAACTACAAAGGTCAGGTAACAACTAATCTAAAAGGTTACTCAAGTTAGAAAAAAAAAAAAAAGTTGCTCTGATTTATATAAGCATCCCAGACTAATTGAGGGAAAACACAGGACTACAGAGATACTGAGATGCCCCTTAAAGGGGAGCTCTCAAGCACTTTCAAAACTAAATGAAATTTTAATCTCATTGGAATTAAATGCAAAATTCCTCCAACATCAATAAAATCAAGATTTATTCTGATAAATAACATTGATATAAGAATAAGTGAGCACAACTGGCAGTTAAACTGTTCCAGAGCTAAAGAATAAATATTAATTTCCATATCAGAAAAGTGAGGTTGTGTAATTGTCCCCATCTGAAGCAACAGGAGCAAAAGATTTAATGGGGCAAAAATTAACATGTTTGATTATAAACCTGTAAGTTCAAGAGCACAGCTGCCACAGACTGACAGAAAGAAACATTACACTTATTACACAGAAATAGAAAGGGATGATGATGTTTGCCTTCTCCCTAGAGCTACCCTTTTCCCAAAGAAGAGCAGCCCAGTTTTTATGTGCACCACGAAGAGCTGCATTGCAGTGTGCCTGTGATTTAGGAATCACCAAGAGCCTTCAATAATGCTCTGATTCTGTCACATGGAGCAGCTGTTCCTGCTCTGCAGCCTCAAACTACGGCAGGGACTATTTACTGACCAATGGTGACCACTGGATCTTTAGTTTCTTAGGCAAGCTGATATGGGAAAATGCAAAACTAGTGCCATTTCATCTGGGGAATCAATTTGGAAAGATAAAACCAATCTGTCCTTGTTGAGAAGTGTTTGCTTCTCACCACTAAAGGCATCTCTCAATATTAAACTTCAAAGCTCTGATGTAAGAGAACCCAAATAGTTCAGAGCCTCTTTAAAGTTACCACAGCACTCAGTAAAGTTAAGGACAAAGAAAAGTAGGCCTCTTCTTATGTTCCTGTACTGCATCATCCCCTCCCTCTCCCTGCAAAACACAATCTTTTGATGTTTTGAATTCTTCATGGCTTTGTATAGCAGCATAACACCAGAGCACCTCATTTAAATTTTTGATTTATCATAAAACCCAAGAGATTGTTATAAGAAATAAAAAATAAATGTCATAAGCCAGTAAAAGCTTTGACTTTTCAGCAGCAATTTCAAATTATGAATTAACGCAGAGATAACTGTGAAATTATTGTGTTTTCATCTCCTGCCTTTAAGTCACAGCAACAATTAACACAAGAATTATTCCTGGACTGTTTTTTGTTAAGAGAAAATTGTAGCAAAACATCTGGTTATTGTAACCAGAAGCTGCAGTAGGAAGCAAGGAGATAGAACTGGGTGCTCAGTCACATCACTGAACTGCTGAGACACAGGAGCAAAGGCACAAACTGAGAACAGAAGCAACTTAACAACAGCACATGAAAGCATATTAAGAAGTTTTCCTCCAATTACTTAGCTGGTACCAATAGAATAGAACTTCTCTTACCTTTCTCAAAATAAAATTACTTTTACAACACTTCTTAAAAAAAAAAGACAAAGGATGTGGATGACAGAAACAGATTAATCCCAGACCATTCACACACTGGACTTATCTAACATTTGGAGAAAATGCAAGTCTAGGTTACTAGAGTTTGCTACTGTTTAGTGAGTTTACAAATGTAGTTTTTGTAATAATAATTGAATTTGTTAATGGGTTGCAAGAATAAACTATCCTGATTCCTTTCTGTCAGTCATTATTGACACTCTGCTCAATGTATTGTCCCTCTGAAAGGTATATAAAATATGACTGTGAAAGGAACAACCACTGGGAGACATAATGCACTTGTACTCAGCACCAATGCAAGCAGCTCACAAAGCACTTTTCAGACAAAACTGCCATGGAATTTCATGAAAAATGTTTCTGAGCTGCCATTTTCACCACACTTCATAGCTAATGATTCCTGTAGGTCTGACGAATCTTTTAACTGTGCTATGGTTTATAGCTACTAATTCAAAAAACAGTGAAAATGGATAGTAATCTGAAGTATGTAAATGATCCAACTAGTACAGCTGTAAATCCTGAAATATATGTTCAATGTCAGAAATTAATGCACAGATACCACATAAAATGCTTTTCTGATCTTTAGAAACTTGAAAATAGGACACATTTTCTCATTAAAATTCCTTTTTCAGTCACACCTCTATAAAAACCCCGTCCTTTCTTTCCATGTCCCCAAATTGTCTTTTCATTTGATCTCAATACATTCCATACATATGCCACACAGTAAATTGATTTATCTTGCATCACTCAGCTTTTACTAGCACAGTATTCAGTAATCCACTTCTCCTAGCCCTTATGCCCACATTCCCAACAATAAAGCCAAAGGAAGCAGATTTTACTTATTTTTAAAGGTAAACTAACTGAAATTTGCTTCTCCATCTCAAAATACATAAATATGTATATAAAAGCAGTAGGTAACTTTGGCTGTAAAAAACTCACCTTCACTATTGTCCTTTTAAAATAGGTAAAGAGCAATAACCTCATCTGGAAACTAAAATTAGCATGAGTAATTTTACCATCTTTCCCACATTTTGCTCTTATTCCCCTGGAATATAGTGACCTTATTGGCTTCACTTATATAAGTGGTAATAGATTGCCTAGCTGGAATTTTTCATTTAACACAAGCAATTTTATCCATAATTTATGCTGGACAGATCTTCCTGCTCTCCTTTTTGTGTTCCAGCTCTCACTTGTGTGACCTCTCAGCCAGAGGCAGCAGGAAGGTCTTGCTGCTCTCCAGCCACATCAGTGTGTGACAGCGGGGGGATGCAGGGCACTGAGTGCTGGGGACACTCTGGGGACACACACTCCTCCTGCCTGAGGACACCAGGGAATGCTTCCACTGGGTCCACAGAGCCAGCACTCACTGTCACAGCACAGCCCTGCCCAGCAGCTGCAGCCAGGACCTTTGGCTGCCAAGTGTCCTTCCCTAAATCCATCTTGTGGGCCAAAGGCAAAGGATGTGTTGCAATGGACAGCACTACCAAACTTGGATGAACGGCCACCAGCCTGATTCCCCCCTCCTATCAGTGAAGGCACATTCCTTTACCTGGTGTCTTCCTTTACAATCAGTGCTCATAAAGGGATAAAGCAGGAAACACTTCCTAAACAACTGTCCTACATCCAGCTTCTTCCTTCAGGGCTCAGACAAATTTGTAATAGACTTTCACTCATTTTTTAAGAAAATTATTGCGAAAGAGCTGCAGTTCTCAGACATCTGTTGCCCTCTGGTAGACATGCTGAGTTTCTATGACATTTAACAGAAATACCATGCAGATACCTGAGTTATTCCTAAGTGTCTTTCCATTCATTTGGAGTCACACTGAAACAGCTACAGATGCTGCAAACAAAACAAACACCGATTTCACTGAATCCAATACTTCAGTCCTGGGACTGCTTACATGAAAGTACATGGACCAAACAGGAAAAGTAGCAAAAAGAGGAAAAAAAAAGCTAATCTTACAGCCCATCAAGAAATCATGTTCTCCAATTTCTTTAGGTTCAGGCCTTCCATGATCCTTATTTTCACTTCTCATTTTGAAATAGAGGGATTTTTACAAATTTTAAAAATCTTTCAGAGCGTGCTCCAACAATAGAAACCAATGTGCATGGCAAATAAAATTTGGATGAAAGCGGAGAGACCTCAGAAGTTTGAATCCCCAACAGTGTCAGGATCATCATCATCATACCTGATGTTTTCACAAGGTGAAGGACACATCAGTCCAGATGCAATCCAAAGGCTGGTATGTTAATTCAATTCAGCTTATTAACAATCCTCTCAAAACAATCTCCAAGCAAGCATTCATGAAATCTGTTTCTGTACAGTGAGACTTTGTCACACGTTATTAAACATCACTAAAAATGGTCTCCTGTGATGCACAGAAAAACTTCTCAGCCCAAAGGCAAAAATTCAGATTAAGGACACTTCTGTTACATTTAGGAAAATGACCAAACATTAAACATTCTGCAAAAGGGAAAGGCTTTATTTAATACCACATATGATTTGGAAGTTTCAAGCACTGAAGATCAGAAAAACAAACATATTTTGCTTTTCCAAATACACCTATATTCAGCATGGAAGCCATTGATTTGTAAGATACACCAAATGTCTTTTATCCTCTAGTTACTGCTGATTGCCTTTTCAGCTGCCAATCCTTGTTTGGGTTTTGAGTAATCCCAAGGTCTCCTGTTTTCTGTGTATCCATAGAGCTTCCGCAGTGCCACGCGTGCAGCCTCCTCCTCTGCAGCCAGCAGTGTTTCACCAGGGCCTTCAGCTAAAATCTTCTTATCACTTGGGGAAAAAAACCAAAGTTACAACCATTTCCATCATGAAACCATGAGCACTGCTGTGTATCATGAATAAAACATTGGGTTTTTTCAATGTCTGTGAACACTGATTTCTATATACACACCACGAAACATTTCTGTTTCTGCAGGTCTTTCCTGCAAAGGTAAGTAATTGTATACTCAGTAATGGAAATTTAGATCAGAAATGTGTCCGTTTCCTGGAAGGACACCACTCTGTTCATTTACATTCCTAACACAGCACTGATTCTTTACAGCATTCAATTTGTTAGCACTGATAAAAATATGCAAATGTGTTACTCTGGTTAGCTTAAACAGGAACTGAAGTGCTGTTGTCTTTTCTCCTCCCCTGGTAAGGGAGCATTTCAAACTGCTTCAAAAGGACTGACAGAGAAGCTCTCCCTGTTACCAATTAAGGAGCCCTGTAGGAGCTCCTGCTCATGTCTGTTTAGCAAACACCTATGGGCACTACATAGGAGCAGTTCCTGAAGGGACACCAGGGATTCCAGAAGAGAAACAATCCAAGTTCCTTTCTTTTTTATGAGACACATCTTAGAAGATACAGAAATGAAAGCAGGGTAAAGCAGAACAAGTTCAGGAAGCCTTTCCATGTGTTCATCTGCAGCTCCCTCAGGAAAGCAGCAGTGATGTGGACTCTGTCCTGCCCCACAGGAGCGATGTCGCTCCTGGACACGGGACTGAGACAAGAACTGACCACACCCGACAATGCACCAGGGACAGCTGGCACTTCTGAAGTCGTGCCTGGACACAGACACTGCTATGGCCCACTTTACACTGCTGCTGATTTTAAAACTTAAAAGCTTCTCTGGAACCTAAAATGAGTCTCTCCTCCATCCCACCTCCCTTGATGTCTCTTTATGATTGCCTAAGCCCTGGCTAGAGCTGTGGTCCCTCCAAAGCCATGCAGTTATGCTGTTCCCAAAGTTCCCTTGTCAGGTCACTGAGCATGCACCCAGGCTCTTTGGTGTACCCCATTTAGCCTCTGGAGCCCTTAACCAGAGACTGCTTATGTATCACCACAGTGACCTATGGCTAATGCTTAAATGGCTCATTTTATATGGAAGTTACTATCAGGTTTCTTTTCTGGAACAACTTGACCAAAAAGCATAAGTAGAAAAGTAAGAGACCATCTTCCCTCTTCCCAATCTTCCAATTAAACCCATTTAACTTTAAATTAATATTGCACTCACCAGTACAACCCAACGAAGTAGACCGGCAGAACCGTGCTGACTCCCAGCTGCCTGGTAATTCTTGGTTCTGGAGCAGAGATATTCCTCTTGGTCAGTTCTTCCAGCAGTAAGCCCATAGGATTTACAACTTCCCAGATCTCAAACAGGTCTTTTCCAATCAGCTGGGGAATAAAAAAGTCCTAAACAAGAATAGAAGTTACAATTAATGGCTTGAGATTCTGGTTTCTCCTAATGAAAATACAGAATGAAGAGACAATAACTGATGATGAATTGCTGAAATGAATGATAAAGCAGCCCCAGTGCCCCACCCCAGTGCTCGGAATCTCTGATTGTGCTTTAGCCACTGACAGACTTGTGCCCGGGGCAAAATCAGCCCCAGACCCAGAGAGGAGACTGCTCCAGCCTAAGGGACAAGCTGTGACAGCAGAGGAGCTGTGACAATACAGGGAATGTGCAAACCCACGGGTGGTCCACCTGTTTGCATCATCCCCTTGTCTGTAAACAGCTCCTTGCTCTTACAGACACCTCTCAATGGTCTTGCACAAGGAAGAACATTTTAACAAACACTTCTCATAGCAAAACTAAAAATAAGTGAGAAGGATGACTGAAACAACAACAGCTGCTAAAACTATGTCACACTGAATTTCAATCAAACATTTTTTATAAAATATTTTCAAGGGCTTGCACTCCTACATGCAAAACTACGAACTCATCCCTGTTTATACAGAATGGTTTCTTTATTAAATTGAAGATATATGAAATCTCACATGGAATAAATTTATTATCTGACAGTATAGTGCATGGAATATAATGCTTTCCTGTAGCAACTTTCAGCAAACATTAATATCACCATCTTAAGCCAGAAGTGTATGATTTTATGTAGTTGATCAGCCTTCTAAAAGAAAAAAAACCAACAAAACAAAATCCCAACCCCCAAAACCCCAGCTAAGCACCACTGCCATCAGATCTCATTGTTAAATTGTCCTGTTACAGATATTGTCACACTTCTGCCAGCCTCCCTGGATGTCTCCCCATCCAGGTACAAACCAGCATTTAATGAACCTACCCTGACAAAGATCCCGGTTCTCTCGGGCCCGCTGCTTTCCAGCAGGGCGCCTATCACGGCGAGGAACGTCCTCTGCAGCACGTCTGGAGGGACAGGAAAATCCCTGCAAAGGGTCAGGTCCTGTATGGACAAGTTTTGAGCCACGTAAGAGACAAGTTCCTGACTGGTAAGAAAATTAACCAGTGCTTCTACGCCCTTTGCAGGTAACTCTGGGTAGGCGCCTTCAAAGCACTGCCCCAGGTAAGCGCGGGCGAAGCGCAGCCCTCGCTCCGCGAGTCCGGCGTTGTCCTGGAGCTGAAGAGCGACCGCCTCCTTGGCCAGCCCCAGCTGCCGGCGCCTCGCCTCTTCGCTTTCGATGTAGCAGGGGTTAACAAACGCCGTCTTGAGAAGGTCCAGGGAGAAGTTTTCCTGCACCCGGTGGCTGAAGGCCTGGATCTCCGCGTGGTAATCCCAGTTGGGCTTCTCGGACCTGCGGGCGCGGAAAAGGAACCAGCTCAGGAACAGAACACGATACCCGCCCGCGCCTTTCGAAAGGGCACGAGAAACGAAATTGAGCTAGAATACCAAACCCAGTATTTAAATCCCTGGGGTCAGACACTGTCGGTTCAGCATCCCCGTCTGCCTGCCCCGTTCAACCCGCGCTATGCCAACCTGCGGAGCTCAACCCATTCTGCTCCAAAGCGTGACCAGACGGGGCCTAAACGTTCTGATTTCCCTCCTTTTGGGGCCGTCGCACCCCTCCTCCGAGCCCCGCCCGCCCCTCCCGCCGCTCACCGCCGCTGCGGAGGCGCCTGCAGCCGCTGCAGCTCCAGGTACGCCCGGAGCCACCGCTTCTTTTCGGGGGGCGGCGCGGTGCTGAGCGCGGTGCCGAGCCCGGGGCCGAGCCCTGTACCGAGCCCGGTGCCCCGGCCGGCCCCGGCCAGGAGCGGCCGCGCCGCCCGCAGGAGCAGCCGCGCGGCCATGGCGGGTGCGGGCAGGGGCGGCTCCACCCCGCGGCTTCCGGGCGGAAGCGCTCCCGGCCGGGCGGCGGAACCGGGAACCGGGCTCTGCGGCGCCCATGGCCCCGGGGACACGGCAAGGACAGGGGCGGGGTAGCTCCGGCTTGGGCCGCCGGGGCCCTTCGGGTGAGACCCTCAGGCCGGGCGTCCGTCAGCCCTCAGGCCGGGACAGCCCCGCGGTGTGACCGGGGAGCTCGCAGCGGGTCCCGGGACAGCCCCGCGGTGTGACCGGGGAGCTCGCAGCGGGTCCCGGGACAGCCCCGCGGTGTGACCGGGGAGCTCGCAGCGGGTCCCGGGACAGCCCCGCGGTGTGACCGGGGAGCTCGCAGCGGGTCCCGGGACAGCCCCGCGGTGTGACCGGGGAGCTCGCAGCGGGTCCCGGGACAGCGGCGCTTGCCGAGCGTGCCCCAGGGGCGACCCCTCAGGTGGCGGCGTTCTAAAATCTTTGAGTTCCATTCCCACGTGCAAGACAAAGTCCGGTTTTGTGCACTTAAAAGAAGCTTTATTTTTTACTACCGCCTATACAGTTCTTTGTACATCTCTCAGCCCTCATTTGCACCATCAGAGTTCATACAGTACACCTTCAGTGCAAAGGTCGTGGTATAAAACTAAGGAAAATGCAGAAAATGTGCAAAGCAGGCCTGGCCCTTTTTATCGTCTTTACTAAAAGACAAAGGCACACGCTTCAACATTCACGGTAAGAAAACATGCAAAGCAAACGCCCCGATGTACTCACAGAACACAGTCACAGTAAACAAAGCTCAGAAAGAACATAAGCCACAGCCCTGTGGGAGAAGCCAAGGAAGCAGATAGAGCAGCCGGTACAGCAGCGTAACAGCCACACGCTGAGCCCGCTCTGACTCCACAGCACACGAAACGCATGACAGCAGCATTCCTGCAGGCATTTGCAGCACTTGTATCAAAATCCTGAGGCGTTCTCATGCTGCTGCTCCCGGGATCTCCTGTCCTTAGCAGGGCACTGCGGCCCTGCCCGCGGGCCCCGTGAGCAGCCCCAGCACCGCGCTGGGTCCCGCTGAGCAGGGGCAGCCCTGGCACTGGACTCTGCTGCGCAGGGGGCGAGGACAGTGCTGAAACAAACCCCGGCTCTTTCTCCTCTGCAGCCGCTGTACATCACCATCTCTCCACCCCGCTGTGCTCCTCTACAGCCCGAAAAGGGTCCCGCACAGGGCTCTGGGTCCAGCTGTGCGAAGGAAGGTTCCCTCTGAAGCAGCATCACTGCGGCTCTCTCGCACACCGGCACGATGACTTGTCCTGTACCCCGGGGAAGGAGCTGTGGCTGCTGCTGCCGGGCGAGGGGCACGAAGCCACCAGCCTGCAGGGAGCTCCCTCAGCACCCCCTGACAATATCTACCAAACAAGGTGGAGCACGAGGCTGGGCAGGGGATGTTTGAACTGACCCCGGTGTCAGGGCACCCAGGGCTGGCCCCATCCCCACCGCACTGCCCGACACCAGCTCCATAAGGCGCAGGGGGTGGCAGCCTGCACGGGGCTGTCAACATCCCCACCTGCTGCTTTGGAGCTGTTCAGGCCACTGCTACTACTTACTTCGAAGACTAATAGTTTACATAAATTCTCAAATAAATTTTCTTAAAATGATATTAAACAATGGTTTGGGGTTGGGCTTTTTTTTCAGAGAGTTTTATTAAAGACACTACACCAAAACCTTGTACTCCATAATGTTTTCATCACTCACAGACTAACTTGCTTAAAAATGTAATTTATAGAAAAACATCTGCAAAAATTAAACCTAAAAAAAAAACCATATTACACACCTCTGGACAATCTGCATGTTAGCAAAGAATTCCTTTTATTATTCAACCTGAACATGTACTTAAACAAGGAACATACTCATGAAATAAGACACACTCCTTCATTATGGCACACCTCAAACTACTTGGACTAAAGGAAAACTAGTGCAATTGCTTAATTGCATCTAACAACAGAACAATAAAAATGACTTTTTATTCCTTTTTGTTTTTTGTTTTTTTTTCCAAACCCATCCCATTTTTTCTCTTTGCTCCGCAACAAAACCTCCAGCGGTTAGTCCTGGAGACCACTTAGTGCATGAAGCAGACTCCCCATGGGCTGGTCCATGTTTACACAGAAGCATGCAAAGGAGGATACTGCAGCATTTGCAATGCAAATCTATTAAATACGTTACAACTGAACAAGGTGTCCCTTTAACACTGCAATTCTAGAGCCTTTATCTGTGGTGGAAGTTTCCAGTGTATTCATTATAAAACAGCATACAATCAGAAACAGAAACAAGGAATTTTGCAAATTGGTTGTTTTGAACTAGTAAATCTTTCTGAGAGCTGTGTCTAGCGCCGAAACCAAAGCCAGCTATTGAGTAGCCAGAAAGCAACAGTAATGGAATACATGATCATTTCCCTCTTAGCACGCTCTTTGTTCTCTTCTTCCAGGAGCTGGAGACGGCGATTAAGTTTGATTATCTAAAAACAAATAAAGGCTTTTAATATTTCATTAAAAGTTGCCAGACTTTCTAGAACCTTCCGAATAACCATGTAAAATTAGTATCTCAAACAGCTGGATGTTAAACAGTTATAATTAGACTTTCTATCTTCAGTCAGTAGTGATCAGATCCTGCAATCCCTACCATTTAGGAATAAAAATGGAGTCAGGATCTGAGGACTCCCAGAACAATACATGACATGGAAGTCCAGCAGGGGCACAGAGAGGAGCCCTTGCCTTGCCTTTGTGGGTACCTTTGTAGTCATGGAGAAAGCTTCCTCCCCCATTTTACCACTACAACTTTATCCTTATGACAAGTTGTCAACTTCCAAGTTTTACATACCTGTCTTCTTAAGGAGGCAGCATCCACCACTGTCATGTCATCTGGTGTTCCCTCGAAGGTCGTATCAAAGTTGGACAGACTGTATCTATCAAATGAAGGAGAGGGCTCAGCTGTCTCAGCCATGCAGATCAGCAAGTACCATATTTTATCAACATTCTAGTAGATGTATATTTTGGTGGTGATGGAGACAAGAATTGTAATTTTTTTTGCAGCTGTTAGAGAGTTGCATTTCAATCGGATCCTAATTGAGTAAAGCACAAACACATATGAAGTGGCTAAGTGCTTGACTAAATTAGGGTTGATTGTGCTCCATACTTAAAATTCTCCACATAGACCAACTTCCTGCTGACACACAGTTCCTCAAAAGACCATTCCCAGTTAACTGATTCATGAAACCTGAACACTGCCTGACCTAAAGTGCCAAATCTGCAAGAGTAGAAATAACCAGAGACTTGTGAAGTCTTATCCTCAGTACCTACTTCAATATCCCAAGGAGACACTTACTGAGATTAAGAACCTCAGTCACATTAATGTCTGTATTTTAGGCAGAGAATCTGACAAACAAAGCCCAGTGCAGGGTCAACTCACTGCTTGCTGAACTTTGTGTGCCTTAAAAAGTTTGTTCCCAGGGCAGTCTCAGTTTTCTGAATGCAGTAATTCAGAAAGAGCATTATTCCAACTCCAGGACAAGTTAAATAAATACAGAACATTTATTATCAGTTTGAAAGAGGCAGAAAGTCTATATAGGTTTGTATTTTGATTATCCAAGTGCCAGCTCTTAACCAGATTAATTTCCAACAACTAACAGGTAAAGCAGTTCCTGACCCTCTACCTACTCCTGAGCTCACTGTCTTAAAACCTCAGTTTCCAATATCAGCTCCCCTTGACTTCCTTTCTTATGAGGGCCTGTGAACAACTGCTGCAAACAGCTTAAATGGAGCAAAATAATGTTAAGCCTACCAAATTCCCAACAAATACACCTAAAAGAACATTAAGCATTTAATGACAGTTAATTGTCAACCTGAACTAACAAGAATATGAGTAAAATTCCTGGAGCTTGCAGAATGCCCTTAAGTGCAGAAACTACTTTTGCACTGCAGGTTCTTCCATCACTTTCTTGAAACTTCTCTAGAATGCCCTCAGCTCAAGCAGCCTCTCTTCTCCTAACAAATTGTCTGGTTTCCAGGTATCA
The DNA here is from genome assembly GCA_013401135.1 of Cettia cetti. Classification (NCBI taxonomy): domain Eukaryota; kingdom Metazoa; phylum Chordata; class Aves; order Passeriformes; family Sylviidae; genus Cettia; species Cettia cetti. The sequence continues at coordinate 189,718 of VZUI01040516.1, forward strand.
CTGCCCATCAATACTTTGTTTCTAAATAAGAATTGCTATTTCTACATGAGAGTTGCCCTAGTCTGGACTTCAATAACAGTAAGATCCTTCAGCTTTGCAAAAAAAAAAAAAAAAAAAAAAAAAAAAAAAAAAAAAGTAAAATCAAAAAACAAGCTTTCCTTACTCTACAGGTTCTCTGAAAACTGAAGAGATTTCTGATGAAGGTCTTTTTGTAGTTATTTTTTGTTAGTAGTACATAGTACAAAGATTAGAAAATTCCACCAGATCTACAGCACAGTTGTTTCTCACCCTCTCCTGGGAAAGGCAGGGAGGGTCAGCATTTCAGTGAGATGCACACACCTTCCTCCCAGCTCACAGAACAGTGTATCACTGCTGCTCTACAATTTCCAAACCATTCCAAGTATCAAATCAAGAGGGTAACCAGCAAAAAACCCCTAGGGATATCTCTTGGACAATTTCAGAAACTGAATTCCTGAGTTAGAGAAGAATCACCTGTTTGAATCCAGTTTCTACTTAAACACAAATCTAACCTCCATTTCCATGAAAACACTGAAGTCTAAATGGCAAATGGGGAAAATGGATGTGAAAGGACTATTTTTTCCCATTCTCCTGACCATGGGATTACGTGTCAATCTTTTACCCAGTTCCACTGAAATGATGTCAATCCACCAAGACAACAGCAGTGAAAAGACCTCCAGCTACAATCAACAAGCAATCACAGGCTGAGAGCACCTCCAAATTAGGTGAGGCAAGGCCAAATTTTCTAGCAAGCTCCCTATTAAATAGCAAATACTTGAACTATACAGCTCATGTAATTTAAGAGCCTCCCCTCAAGCATTACCTGAGCCAGAGTTCCACAGCACATTGTATCTACCAGACAACTGAGATCCGGGCAGGTGACTTGGATGGGGAAGGAATAAAGGCTGGAAATATCTTAAGAGTTAAGAGGCAGCATAAAAATGAGGATTGTGTTTTAAAATAACATCGCTGGAAAGAGGGAAATAGAAATCTAAATTTTAGAATTAGTGGATCATGACTAACAAAAAAATGCTCTTTACCTGGTGTTGTCATGATGAGGGTTAGAGGAAGTGGTAGCAGCTGACCCACCACGTAACATTGGCCTACAGCAGGATTTTGTAGATTGAAAGCGCAAGACAGAAAAGGGAAATGACAAACAAGAGATAAGAGGTAAAACACAAAGAACAAAGGAACATCAAAATACTTCCACATATATTCTATGCTTCAATATAACTTCTATAAATTATCTTGTTGCAAATTGCACTTTTGTATTTCTCTCATACAAATTTAATCAGGACTGAATGTTTTTGCAGCTAAGATGTGTAATCAGATTTTTGATGAAGCAGTTTCATTTACAGAAGACAAACTATTGGAATAGAAATTTAGGTGAATATTATCAGCCTGATGAAATAAACACGGGAAACTTCAGGTTCAAAAAAAAATTACCCTCCAAATCTAAAACCTCACCCAACAATAACAGGAAATCAATAAATGTAGTACACATACTTATAAAAGCCCTTTTAATCATCCTCTGCTCCCTGCAGGGAAAGGGGAGATTTGTCTTTCCTGTGTTCATCTATGCTAGATGTAATTCAGAAAACCTGGGCTGGCAGCCTAAGGGCCACGTACAGTCTGAAGAAAGGTAGAGCTCTCCAGGGAGAAGTGACTACAGCCTTCAAGCAGAAATATCCTGAACATCCTTACAAGTGCTGCTCTTTTCCCTTTTCTTTCTGGGCAGGGGGCAAGAAAAGGTAGAGCTTTTTTAACTGCTGCAACTTTCTAATATACATGAAGTTTGCATTGAGAAGTTCCTGTATTGCAGTTCACAGCAGATGTGAACACCAGCAGTACCCTCTGACAAGCTGGCACTACGTGTTCCCAGTGCCTTTGGTCATGAGGCATCAGGGCTCCACATCACAGGTGTGCAACAAACTCGCAGGAGCCTGAAATCTCTTGCCAAGCTCTTTTGTTTTCCCAATGCCAACTGGAGATGCTTGTACCATGCATTTAACCCAAGTATACTGCAGGCTATAAAACTGAAGACAAAGAGAATCTAGCTATAAAAATCTTTCCACCAAGTCCATGTAGGAGGCAGAGCTTTGGTGCCAAGGTGGCTGGGAGAACGCTGTGGCCTGGCCTGAAACTAGCCAGAACCATGCAAAAATATCACAGCCACCAGCTTCACTCCAAATGATCAGAATCTAGGAGCCTTGGCAAAATCTGCTACCTTGCAACTATTTACTGGGACCAGGTCCTAGTCCAGTTAGCACCATAAGTGCACCACAATGTTCTCCTCCCTAGCACTTAGGCCAGTGGGATGTGTTTGACAAAACAGAGAGCCCCATTTCCAATACATGCAATACTCTTACCTAAATTACAAGGTCTCGCAGAAAGTTACCAAAAAAAAAAAAAAAAAAAAAGCTATTCCTAACCAGAGAAATAATTCAGCTGGTCTAGAATCTTCTCTAGCTACAACTAAATACTTTGAGACAGCGTAAGAAATCGAGCAAACAGCAGCTATGGAGAAGGTCACAGAATTTCTCTGAGAACTTAAGTCACCTGTGACTAACTGGCAGATATGCCAGTGCCAGTATCCAGCAGGCACTTCCCACACCATCTGACACAGGACAACATTTGAATTCTGTGTAATGAGAACAGTCTGTAGTGCTCTCTAAATTCACCCTCTGTGCTACCTTTTGGCAAACAAAGTTTTACAGCTGTTGTAGAATTAATCAATCCTAATTCACAACTACCCTTCCCAAGGAAAGCCACAGGCTTGGAGACAGCTGAGGGCTACAGCAAGGCACAAACCCAGAGCACTCTAGGATCTGTGCAAGTCAGGAACTTAAACTTAAGTGATCCCACTTCCCAACACAGCCAGGCTGTTAAGAAGGTGCAGGTGATTTCTTCCTTTTATTTACAGTTCACATTTTATTTTGTTACAGATGGACCCAAAAGGAATACCACAATATTGCCCCACCTCTTCTACTTGCTTGGGTTTTTTGTATCAACAGAGAACTGATTACATAGATCACAGTGGACTCTTAACTGAGAACCTTACCTCAAAATCTGCCGCAAGTTTTTTGGTAAATACAGCATGTACAAGTATAATATAGGCAAGCCATTAAGTGCATGGCTTTCTTAAAAAAAAAAAAAAAAAAAAAAGTGTACATTAGAACTTTGAATTTTCTGGCTACTTCTGTCAATTCCATCCTAAGCATTAGTGCATGATCAGAAGAAGCCATTAACACCAAGGTCATGTGTACTCCCTGCAAATACAGCAGCAAACTTGAAGGGAATGATCAGGAATACAATTTAATACTAGTGGGAAAACAGGCAGTAAGGCAAGGAGAAACTGCACTTGGTTTGTCTTCTGCTGCTTCCACAGTGAGGATGCAACCCTAAGCACACGGTGTGGGAGGAAAACCACAAGGGGTGGACAATTCAAGGACCTGGGTGCAGCTTCCATCACTCCTGTGCCTGTGCCTGGGGGACTGGGGCCAGCACACACGCTTTGCTCAGCAGAGGCAGCAGCTGTGTTCCTCTCTGGCTGTCCTTTCAAACACCTCTGCAAGTGTCAGCAAGGCTGTAAGAAGGGGCAGTAGGATAAAGGGATGTGTTCTGGACATGAGCTGGGTGAGCTCCTGAACTAGACAGGACTGGCTGGCTCCAGCTGCTCCCCTTGCCTGTCTCAGTGCTGCCAGCAGCCACTCCAGTACAGCAGAGCTGCTGCCTTTCCCTGCCTCCTTCACATCTGCACACCCATCTCATTTCCTTCTGAGCTATTATTACCCCAGGCCAGAGTCAAGTGTAGCCCTCTTTGATGGTCTTAACTCTCTTCCCATTTTATTTCTAAAATGAAAAATACCATTAACTTTCTCAATATAAAAATGATTTTTATAAAACCTCGATATGATTATGTGGGTGAAGTTTGGCATTTAAAAAGGACAGTGGCTTTTTAGAAATGGCTATCCTAAAGAAATTATAAATTGCTGTGCTCTTTCTTCCTAAATGAGATGTACTGACTCAAGAGATGAAGAAAAGTTTATCTAAAGTACAGACTTCAAAACAAGTCTATACAGATATGAAATTGTCTGTTTTTCCTGCATTTAAGATATCACTAAAATCTCCTTAAATGCAGTTTTAAATGGAGTTTTTTGGGGGTTTGTTTGTTTGGCTGGTTTGTTTTCAAATTTTCTTCTACTGCCTGGAGCATAAAAAATCAGTCTCTAAAGGACCCTAGGGGTAAGCCCTACAGTCATTCCACAGAAATTGAAACACAAAAATTGTTAGAACTAGAAACCAGAACTGACCTATTGTCCTTGTCCAAGCTGAAGGAAATGCAAGAGTAAACAGTGATCATTAAATTGTTGCACATTTAAATACCTCTTTATGTGTGCAGTGCTGTCTGAGCTAGGCATAACTCATTATCTGTAGCAGTACCATCAGCACCTACCGTTAGCAGTTTTAGTAGATTGGAAAATGTTTGGAAAAAAAAAAAAAAGACAAGCTATAAAACAAGTTAAAAATATTTCCAGTGAGTAACACACAGCCAGATCTTGTTAGTTTTAAAAGATCTCTTCAAGTATTAAGCATAAAATGTTAAAATAGGTAAGGCTTTGAGATAGAAAGCACATTACACAGAGCAAAAGAACAGAGTGCAGGTTTGGAGCAGTTTAAAATGAACAATATTTTGCAACCATGCAAGTGTATCATCCAAATTTCACATTCCCACGCCAGCTGTAATGGTGGGTGTCTAAACACCCAGCCACAAAGGATACACTTTCACCTTATTGAAAAGTGCATTATTTTAGCACCTATTTATTCATAGGTGAGTAGAAACAGGTTTCCCATTCCTTCTAGGAAGGTCAGTAAGAACACCTCAAAAATTAACTCAAACCAGGATGAGTAATGCAGCTTTTGAAGTATTCAGAATCCTTGAATCTTTCTGAGAATTGAACTAAGTTGAAAGTGTATATATATGGATTTGTTTTCCAGAATCCAAGAAAATACGGGCAAGAACATGCGTAAGAAAAGCCAGGAATAAAACCTGTTAGCTTCACTGCAGACTGGGAAAAGGGCTACAGTGCCAATCTATATTTTAACAAGGACTCTTGGCACAGGATCCATAATTGCTTCTGTTCATAGACAGTACAATTTCTTCTTATATGGAAGCTTTAATTTGGCAAAACAAATTTATAATTAAATAATTTTAATGTTGATAGGGAAAAAGGAAAGTATTGATGCCCAAGTGTTGATAGATAGGCATCAAACTTTTGACAGTTACAACCTGGCATTTCACAGGATTCAATAATTCATTAAGCACCCAACTCACAGTATTTCAAGGGACTCTATGCAGCTAATTTTGTTTTTTTGAGTCCCAGTTTAAGAACACAAAGCTCCAGCAAGACTGGAGTTCTTTACAATTCAGGAATGTTAATATGGTCATTTATATATTGTCAGGTCAGCAAACATGGTGAGCTACAGGAGGTGCCAGTTAGGAAAGTGACTGCAAACACACAGACATTCACAGTAAGATTGGCTTGATAGTCACATTTCATTACCAAAACAACCAGAAAGCAAATAATTTAAACTTCACATTACACATAGTAAGTGTGCTGCTAAGATACCAGCAGTGGCAGACAGCAAATTTCAAAGAACTTGCTAGCAGAGGCCACACTGAAGGGCTGCAGGAGAGATGAGCAGCTACTGCCAGTGTTCTTACCAATCATTTCCACCAATTCAACCTCCTGGCAAGTGCCAGAGGTCTGAGCTAGCCCTGCACTGGAGAATGTGTGCAACTGTTACCTGAACTTCTGTGCTGCCATACAACTAGCCTGAAAATTGATTTTGGTAAATGAATATTGGCATTATTAGTCTTTAGGAATGTTTTTATAGTGTTAAACATACCATTCTTGGAACACTTCGAAATCCCAAATCCAGACAGTCTAAGGGCACACCAAATGAGCAAAACTCCACTGAAGAGAATGGAAATAACTCTACAGGCATTGTCATGAGGCTTGTTCTGGCTCATTACTCTCCAAGTGTCAGGTTATCCATAAAATCAGAGACAGCAATAATCAGAGGAGCAACCAACTCCTCAGTGTCCCCTGCCTTTCTTGCTCTCAGCATCCAGGGTGGCCACCATCAGTCACATGGCCACCAGAATTATTCCAAATATAAACCGTAACACGTTCAAGTCTCAACACATTACCAGAGTAGTCTACAATGCCTTGTAATATTCTACCCTGTTTCTGCACATTTTTTAATGCTTTATGACATCATCAACCCAATCTTATTGATTTGCACCACTGCTCACCAACAGAAAAGCAGAAGACAAGGCTTGTAAATTTGCAGGCTCAGGGTCAAGTGTTAATTGCAAAATACACTGAAAATCTCAGAACAGCACAACCCCTTGCAGCCACAGCTAACCTTTCCTATTAAGATTTTTATTTGGAAGGAAACCAAAACAATCCTATATTTGAAACAGAAGCATTTTGAAATGTGAATTTTGGACATTTAAATTGCTTATGAATAGTGAAAGCAAAGGAAAGCAAAAGCAAATAATTCCATCTCATCGTTGTGTAAACAGAAACCAAACTCCACTAAAAAGGAGAAAAGAAAAACAAAGCAGCAGAAGCTGGCAGAATCAGTGACAACCAATCACCTGCGGTTTTCATCCAGCACATCCAAGACCTGCTGGTAAGCCCTACGAGTGGAAGACTGGATAAACGACAAAATGCCACGAGCAGAGTAAAGATTAATTCCATCTTCAGGTAACATATTGGGAGGACAGACACGAGCCTGTTGCAGTGATGGGGTCACACTGTTTGTACAAGCACAGTAAATGAAGAGAGAAATACTAGAGTCAGATTTTAAATGAAAAAAAGCTTTTCAGATAGACCCCATTCCAAAATGCTTATTTGCTTGTTTTCGGTTTACCCTTCTCCCACCACTGTGTAAGGTAACGCTCCCAAATTCGAGTAGTGTGGGGATTATAGCTGCATTTATATATGTTCATCAGAAACAAACACAGGGAGTAATAAGGACACAGTTTTGATCTGTTATACAAGTTAGTCCTAGAAAGTGCTTGCACAGCTAAATCTGTACCTGTTGAAGTCAGTGTTCAAGTCCCCACTGACATCAATGGGAGGAGCTTTTTTACAAGCACTGGCATTTTAAGAAAATCCTACACATCATCTTTTTTCAAAACACAAGCCTTTTTCAATAAGGAGACTCTCATACAGAACCCCTTTAACAAATGTTTTTGGAAGCTGTGATCAAGACAGGATTTTGATATGCATATGAACAAATTTAAAGGAAAACTATAGCAATTTCCAAAAATAGTACAAAATTCACATCCCAGTGACAACAAATTACACGATCTAACTTGACTATGATGCAAAAAATATTATTTAAACTATGCAGGACTGGACTTCAAACATGGCCATTTGGATTATACCAAACTTGTCTAGCAGATAGAAAATAGTGGTGATAAACTACCTACGATTTGCTTATATTTCTTTACATTCAAAGTGACTTTATTCACTTTTCCTGAGCAAAGCAAGACTTTCTTTTTTTTTTTTTTTTTAAATCTGGAAACTTTATTAGAGGTGAGATGCTTTTTTAATAGGAATTAATCTGTGTTAACTGTAAATATTAAAACACATGCAAGCCAAATGCAAGCCACTGTACCCTTTAAATCTCGGGAAAGTTTTTATTCCTAGATTAGCACCCATAATTCAAGACTTTTCCTTGCCAATTGTGCTTTGCTACAACAGCTTTGGATTTAAAATGTCAATCTTTTCGACCTTGGAATTTTAATAAAACATTAATGCTGAGTACTTGGAAGTTGGTTTGATATTTGGCTAATCTCTAGCTCGGTTAGAATTCTGTGGCTACTCTTTGAACAGAGCTGCTCTGCACGTGGCTGCAGCAAGATCACAAAACTGAGCAGGATAAAAACTTCCATCGAACAGACTGAATCAGAGAATGTTACATGAATTGTCACCTCACCCACAGCAGAGCTCAGCCACCCTGGGCTTCAAGGGACATTCAGAGACTGTAGCAACGGGCTTGGCTGATACTGGTCATTGTTTGTTACCCCCAAGGGCAGCTATCTTTTCAGGCTACCATAAACTACATTTCAATAAATAGCTGGTTGCTTCCTTACAGCTTTTATTGTTCTCCCACACTTGTAGAATCCACCTTTCTTCTATATTTCTGATGACTTCTATTTTGTAATCAATAGTAGTGGTCACAGCCACACACTTTACTCCAGATTTTCACTAGAAATGCCAATATTCAGCAGAAAAATATCAAGAAGCAGGGCAAATTCAAAATATTGCCACTAAAATGAATTTATCAGAATTTTTAGTTCTTGTGGATTTGCTGGATTGAGTCAAATGAGGGACGAGCTAAGGCTTGAACTCACAGTATGTTTTACATTAAAACTAATTTTTCCTCTACATCACTCCAGAAAAGGGTGAAAGACAACTAAAAAACAAAACAAAAAAAAGGCAGCAAATAATATTTAAACATATTGTAAACCAGAAAACATTGTGGAATTCCTGTTGTCCAGAACGGTATTACTATAAAAGCTACAGTAATGGTATTTGCATACAAAGATTTCTGTATATACTAAAATGATTCTAAAAAATTAAAATGCAAAACAAAAACACCCTCAGTTTTAACTAAAACTGTACAGAATTCTCTAGAATTATGTTACATCATGTGATTAAATTCAAAGTTATATAAAAAGGAAAAATCAAAACACGAGAATAATTCTGTGAAGGGCACAAAGGCCATGACTGGGGGGTGGAGAGAGAAGCAAAATTTTTCTTCTATTTTCCTTTTTTGGGATTTGAAATTGTTGTCCTGTAAGCATCTGGTAGTCCTTTGGACTATGTCACAGACCTCAGAGAAGAAATATTATGAAGCAATTACCTGATACACAAATCAGCCCAGATAACATGAGAAAAAAACCCAAAACTGCCATAAGGAGTATGAGAACTTATCATTAGGCATTGTGGCTATCCCCCTTCCCTCCTCCATTTTTAGTGAAATGGTCTTAGTTGTAGGTATAATTTTGTTTCACATCTCTGAGAAGAATTCTTATATACAGCTTCATCCACTTATTTTATTCCTCCCTGGTTACAGACACCAGTCAATTCCAGAGCTTAGAACCAAAACAAACAAGACAAAATTAAAGACATTACTATGAAAGAGCACAGTAGCATTTTGCTATATGCAGTTTTTAGCTTAGCAGTAATCTTCCTTAAACCTTCTCAAAGCATTCGTTGTGTACAAAAGCTTTATTTCAGGTATTTCTCTGACTTGCAGTTCTGGCAGTATCAAATGAGAAGTAAACAGATTTAACTAATCAAGGTTACTTTAAATTCAAGCACATGGACAGACGGCACACCATCACCTTTTCCTCCATGACTTGCATGAAGAACAGACTTTCTCAAACTGTGAAACTGAGCTCTCTAGAAAGATGTGTTATTCTAAGGAAAAGGCTGGAGCAAAAAGAAAATTAAGTGCTGCCCACTTTTCCATGCACAATTGGTGGTTTGGTGATTTCCAGTACTGAAGTGGAATCCTTGCATTCAGCATTGGCTAGCAATGACCAACAAAAAGCTTTGCTTCTCCAGCTATTCAAAACTAGCCAAAGAGCAAAGAGTCAAACAAATTAAAGTTATTTTGAAATTTAATTGTCCCTTTCATTGGCTGTCAGGTGTTCCTCCCTATGCCCTTTACAGAGGGAAACAATTTGGCCAAGTTTGAGAAACCCTGAAGCAAGATTAAAACCCACACATTCAGTGCAGCTGTTTCAAATTTTATATTCTAAACTACAGGTACTTAGAATATTAGTATTGCAGAGAGCTACAGAATTAAACACACTCTTGCTTTTCATATACCAGGTAACATTCAGGCTTACGTGCAATCCTTAGTCGAAAGAGGTGACTGGAACCGGGGCATTTTATTTCTTGGGACAGTATCTGATCTGTGCCACCTTGAATAATAATTGTAATCTCTTAAGTAAGCATACTCAGAAATAGAGGGGTTGTAATTTAGAGAGTTGTTATTGCTACACAGTTATTGTACCAGCAGGTACTGTTAGTCCCAGGATTTCTAGGAGCATTAGAGAATTACTGATTTTAGTGAAGCCCAGCTGCCAAAAAACTCCTCAGAACTGTCTCTGCATGCAACTGGATGATGAGAAGAGAAAGTCAATGAAGAGAAACCAAGAAACCACATGTCAAGAACACCGTGATAGGGAGCCTGGCCAACTCTCACTTGCACAATCTATTCCAGAATGTTTAATTTTGTCACTTTGTAAGTCAAGCACTGGGATTTCACACAGTACATCTGAATATTTTGTCCAAGGAGAACAACAGTGTCCATAGACTAAAACTTGACAATTGTACTCATATTTTGAAAAGAAAGGTTTTAAAAGGCAGTGCTCCAAGTGCCTCTTCAATCCTCATCACAGCATCTGAGCAGCCCACATGGACTTTTCTATTTAAGGTGTGAAGCAAACCAAAGCACAAAAGCAAGGAGCTGATTTTCGTCAAGGTAGAGCACCACAGCATTTGTTAGTGCAGAAGTAAACTATTTTTTCAGCCAACAACACTGGATATAAGAACTTTAGGAGCAGCTAGTTTCTTGTACTTTTGTAGTTAACTGGAAAATTAGTATTTCCAGATGGTAAAGGATTTTCAAGGTGATATAAATAAGGCAACAGCTGCACAATTACATTTTCTCTAGCGCAAAAAACAGGTTTACATGAAACTTGTAGATTTTTTTTGTAGTTTAGACTGTATGTCCTGAGGGCTTAAACATGAGGAAACAAGAACTAAGAGGTTACTCTTTCACCAAGTACAGAAGGCCTGGCCTTCCTGCATTTGTGGGAGCCACACAGGTTCCCCCATGACTGTGATGTTTTTACAGTCTGAATTCCTAGAACGTTCTCCTGAGAGTTAGCCAGGCACAAAGTCACATTCTCCACTTGGAGAGTGACAAAACCCAGATGAGAGAGAAATGTCAGACTCAGCATCACAGTGCCATAGCATGTTCAGAGTGATTTCTTTCTTTGGATCATATTGAATCAGAAGAAGCAATTATGACTGAGAAGAAGGCATTTCCAGGAACCTCTGTGATTTCAAAGCAGATGATCTAACACTAGACACAGCATAACTTTTGTCATAAGAAAACAAGCACCTGGGAGGTCAAGAGAAAAATGAAGTTCTGCTAAAATACATTATCTGCAGGTCAGAAGTGCAGAATACTGCAATGAAGGAGGAAATCTTCCACATGGGCAGCAGAGAAAACAGATCAGAAGGCTCAATATCATCTAGCTGTTATTTATCCTACAAGCAAGAGAAGAGATCCTGGATCAATCAAAAAGATACAATAGAAGGTGCCTGGCATTGGAATTATGATTTATTTGGCAGATCTTATCAAGCAATAGCGTGGGCATCAAGAGAGAAAAACTAATCTCTAGGTGTGTCATAATTTCCTGGCTTTTGGAAATGATAAACTGAGTCATGCCAGCTGCCAGTTATATGTTCCTTGATTACAGCCTTTTAAAATTTACAGGATTCCAGTGCTTATTGTATTGCTAAGCTTCTGAAGGATTGATAGTAGATTAAAATACTGTGACAGCAAATAACATTCAGACCATGTAAACCCAGTAATTCTATATATAACTATTGAGTGACAGCAAAGGACATGGTTGAATTTTTAAGATTTTCAGATTCAAGAAGTCCAGACTTGTGAGAAATCTGGCAGCAACTACAGGCAGAGCTGTTCTTACTATTTTCTCAGATGGCTGGCATGGCCCATGACTTTTGAAAGATTAAACTAACATGGGGATCAAGTCAATTTCAAGAAATTGCAAGAATTTCTTTACCATCTGTTTTTTCCTTTTAAGTGCAATACATCAAAGACTGGCAAAGCAGAGCTGGCAGCATCAAAGGGGAAAGTATTTCCACAGGAAGCTCCCATCACATGAGGACCATGGTACTCCAGTATGTACCATGTCCAAACTACCAGATGGGCAAGAGAAAGCCATTCTGAAGTGACATTAAAGTGTGTCCAGTCCAAAAGGACATTACTGGATAAGTGACACCACAGGGAACTTGGACACTGGGGAGGCTGACAGAACATCCAGAGACTGAGCTGATCAGGAGCTTAAAGAAGGGAATCTAAGTTTTGCTAGCTCATTAAATGTGTGTGACTCTGCAGACCTGAACACCTAGACATGTGCAATCTATAAACTTGTATGAACCTAAAGTCTGATTCAATAAGAAGACGAAGATATGAAACAATATTTCCATGAATATCTGGAAGAGAAAAAGTATAACATGCCTGGAACATGCATCAGAGTACATTTCATTTTAGCCAAATTAACAGGTGGACAGATATGTAGTACACATAGGACCTCCTAGTGCCGCTGATGGAAACAGAAGAAACCAGGCATTTCTAGGGCATAATTCACTTGATCTACTTTGGCCTAAAAATAGGTAGACCCCAAGTAGGTTATGCACTTATTTCCCTCTAGTTACTGAAAATGTAGTTTAATGGTGATTTAGCAATAGTGTTGTACAGTCTACATTAGGACAGATGAATCCCATCTTTCAAATCTTAAATCTAAAGCCTTTTCTAAGGCAAGTTTTCCCTACGGCAGCTGTATTAAAATTTGTACATAAAAGATTCCTAAGTGTTATATTGCAAAACCAGTTATTTCCAGGTGGAAAGATGCTGTCACTCAGAATAAGCCATGATTAATCCAAGACTATCATATCTAATAAAAATTTACAGACATGTATGTCTTCAGAAGGCAGCTTAAGAACTGCTACCTTGGATGATAACAATAGATGAAGTTTCCAATTCTAAATGCTCCTTGCCATCTTGGTCAGAAGAGATTAAGATACATATACTCACAGATTCCAAAACACAAAGCACAGTGACACCACAGAAAAATTACTTATTCTAATATCTATGAGGAAATAGAAGTATTTCTTCTCCTGTGAATGAAAATCATTGTAATATTAACAGTGAGAGAATTGGGAACATTTCGAAGCACAAAGAAGTCCATTTCCTCAAAATTCAGGGGGAAAAAATAATTCCTGGTGACTGGTGAAACCAACTGCAAGCCCATAAACACTTCCACCCATCCACTGCAAGAAGTCACCTCCCTAAACAAAACCCACAGAAAAGAAGAAAAAGGCTGGTGTTATAACAGTTAAAATGCTGTTCTTGCCACAACATACAACACATTAGTTGGGAGAAGCAAGTAAGGAGGAGGTAAGGAAGCAAGGCAGTGCCCCAGAGGCGCAGCAGCGGCCCTGCAGGGGGCTGCACTCACATGGAGTCGTTGCGGGCCAGCTGCCCGTTCTGCCGCGGGGCGTTCTCGCTCATGGAACGCTCTCTCTTCAGCCTTCCCACCGAGCGCACCTGCAGCACAGCAGCAGAGACATAACAGCCAGGCAGTTCCAGGACACAGCACTGTGCTCTGCAGCTCTGCCAGCACATCTGCCCCCAGATGCTGGCACGTGTAAAACCAAGCTCCAAACTCACTGCAATCCTGTTGTAACCTATTCATGTGATCTGATGTCAAGATTGTGAACCAACAGAATTTTGAACATTCTCTGGAGATACTCAAAGCCCTCTGGACACAATCCTGAGTAACTTGCTCTAGGATGACCCTGCTGAGGGAGGCTGGACTAGATCAACTCCAGTGGTCCCTTCCAGCCTAACCCATTCTGGGTTTACTTTCTATCACCAGAGATAAATATATTTCTATTGTATTTTATAAGTCTATAGAATACACAGCTTTATAAATAATTTTCCATTTTTAAAATGTCAGTTGCCATTATTCACCTGGATGCCAATGTTATACCAGTCTTTGATTTTTTCAGAGTTTTGTTAAAACTCATCATTCTGTGTGGTGTTTTATCATCTGGCTATGAAGTCCAGAAGTTAGCCACATGCATAATGTATAACTATATGCATTACAAGAATCTTATCTTTTTCTGATACTCTCTAAATCAAAAAAACCCTTGCAGCTTTCTCTTCATCACAAGGATTTTTTGTTAGAAGTATTTTGACTTTATTTATGCAAGTAGTGAATAAGCTTGCTGAGCATGACAATCCCAGGCCATCTGCCACTTCAAAGTCTAAACAGAACTACTATAGTGCTAATAAAAATATTTTTATATTTTCCCAACATATGTCAGCACCAAGTTAATCTGCACCACAGTAGAGAAATCATTGGTCATTTCACTTTCTTTAGTAGAATGCTTTTCATCTAAGGAAAAAGCAAAATAAGTACTGGCCTCTTCACTCTGAGGTGTCTGCTGTGGAGGTTTTTCTAGGTCCAAAAAGTCTAGTGGTCGATCACTAAGAGAAATAACACGGGGAGGAGTTTTCAATGCCAGTGGTTTGAATGGAGTAGACTGAAGAATGTCAAGGTCTGCTGGTCTGGAAAATGGAATGTCTTCACTATTACCTGCAAGAACATCAATTGTCAACAGAAAGCAAATTGTTCTGAGGCCTGAAGGCCAGTGCTTGAAGTTCAAAAGGACATCACAGCAGTAACTTCTCCTGCCTATGCCAAATGATGACGTATAACCTTCTTTATCAGGTCTTGTATGTTAAAAACTACTCTTCAAGTGCTCATAAAGACCACATTGACATTTATTTGAGCAGTTTCTCTGAGGACAATGATCCTGAGTAACCCTGAACCACATCAACTGTTCCGCAAGTGCGAGCACTCAAGAAACAGTTTTATCAGTGGTGTCTTTGACTGGGACATCAAAGCATAAAATATATGCATGCCACACATTTTGCAAACTGTTAGACCTTCAGCAGTTCCGGATCTGTCACTGTAATGTCCATGACCACAAATACTAAAGTAATATTGATAGAGTCCACTCAGACAGATTCTTAACAAAATTAGCATTCTGATTAAAATCAAACACATTTCGCATGGCAAATATGAAGTCCATTCCCAAAATTTGTTATAATTACTTTAGCTTACAGTTAATTACTAACAATCGGGTGTAAATCAATAAACAGTATTGTTTTCCTCCAAAAATAGCATAGTAAGATGAAACATCAGCAATTAAACCTTCTGTTCATAATTAATTCATCAGCTGTCTCCATTATAAGCTACACCAAAACTACTCATGAAATATTTTCAGACCTTAAAAAACTTCCCAAGTCAAAGACCTTTAACTGTTTAAACACCAGAAAGCATTTTACAAGTTGTTCTTTAAAAAATGACACACCAATATACATTTTTTCCATCCATCAAGCTGGGGAACTAATTCAAGTTTTCACCTGCCCTGTGATGCAGACATACCTGCCACTACAATCCGTTCTGGAACCTGCATAGTTACACTGGCATTTGGAAATCCTTCCTGGTTGCTCTTGTCCAGGTCAGCGTTTTGAGGAGCCACCTTGAGCTTCTCGGGGACCCTCATGCGCTGGCTGATGCCCTCGGTGTACTCCATCTCGTACTGCAGCCGGTTCATCTCCGCCATGTCGGCGGCCGGGGACGGGAACGCCGCCCCGCTCATCCTAAAACAGGAACACAAAACCCTCAGCGCGGGACAGGAACCCAGCAGAGGTACGGAAAGGAGAGGCTTTCTTCAGCTTAACAGGGAAGTGGGAGATCCTAGCTGAAGAGTCTTATTTAAAGGAATTGAGGGTCCTCAAATTGAGCCATGACAAATAAAAAAAAAAAAAACCAGAACAAACCAACCCAGAAATTTTGCGGGTAAGGTACTATTCCTGCACTGGCTGGCAGAAATAGAAACATAAACAAACAAACACATCAAAGAATCTGTAGGATTGATAGAAAATCTTTTCAGGATTGGTGAGAAATCTAAATTATTGATTTGCATTTACACAATTCCAGTATACTGGTGGTTGAGAAAATGGCTGAAGTCTCACAAAACTGTACGTCGAGGCAGGGGAATGACAGAAAAGACTCAGCCTGGGCAGCAGCCTCCTGCTCACTGTCAGGCACCCAGATCTTACCCCATCTTACAAGGACAAAGTTCTGTGGGGGCGGGCGGAGTCCCAGTGGCTCTTCCCTGGAGGGAGGCCTGCTGAGGAAAAGGATTGCACAACCTCGACCAGACCCCTCAGATAAGAAATGAGCTCCTGCTCACGGCGACCTTTCTAGGGACCCACAAGCCCCCTCGGGATTTTATGTAGATCTGTTGTTACTGATTGGCCTCGTACCCTTTTCCACACCCCTTTGGGCCCTATAAAGACCCCTAAGATTTCCCCAGTCCCAGGGGCTTCTCCTCCTGGC